>CM048937.1:11167653-11464257 GCA_026686955.1 Epinephelus cyanopodus
GTCACGTACATCTGTGCGCCAATCGGGATATAGCAAAATTTGAATTAAAATTTAATTGTTGGTGGGATTTTGGTCACTGCCAGTGAAATTTGAGGCGCACACACACACAATCCTGATGAATCCAATTAGCTGAGCTTTTGACAGTTAAACCCTAAATAGCTTCTTTATATATGACATCATACATCAGTGCGCTGTCCATATGGAGGGTGGGTAAATAGAGGCAACAACTACCAATAGTATACAGACGTCTATGATTTGCACTGTTTATGAAGATTACAATTGATCAAATTCAGGAAAAACAAGGACCACTTTGAGTCCCCAAAAGATGTAAGAAAACAAAAAACCCTCTCTCATATTCTACATTACAATCATGGTGCTGTTCTCTGCTACTAACAAAGAAAAAAACAGCGCCACGTTATACCCTTGTTACATCTAAAAATTTTATCCCCGCAGTGTCAATCCAGTATTAGCAGTGGTATCCAATATTAATATTTTTCAAGGTATTGTATCAAAGTTAAATATTCTGGTATTGTGAAAACACTACAAAAAATACTGTATTAGACACTGAAACTGTTGGGAATATTATAACAATTGTTTTTTTATCGATTAAGCAAACAATTATTTTTCCAATTCGTCAACTTATCTAATGACCTATGTAATTTTTATTTTATTGAATTTTTTCAATTACTCCATTAGTAACAATTTACCAAAAAATAAATATCAGAAACTTAATTTTCAACATCACTGTAGTGTTATGATAATAATACAGACGCTGTATGTCAGGTCACTGATCAGAAAAAATACTGGACCTCAAACTCAAGAGGATTGCTGTGTCACTGTTAATCATAGCAACGTTTCTCTGAACTGGAGAATTAGTATTTATACTGAAGGACTTTGAACTTTGAAAGGGATTTATTTAATCACTAGAGTAATATGCAGTTAAGATAATCACTGGCAAATGTAGTTTTGCATCAGTGGGTGGCGAGGAAAATAACTAACTAATAATTTTCTCACTCGTGCATGGCCATTTCAGTGAACACAAAATAAAATATAAGTCATTTCTAATTTGTGGGTGAGGTGTATTAGCTGCCACTTGTCCGTTACGTCATTGACGTCATTTACGTTGAACCACCCCATCCCTATTTGAGTTGCAGCACCCATTAGACATCACATTGTACAAAGTATGTGTAATGTCACACTACAGAACAACTACTTTGCAGCCCCTTTGCATCTGTGCCACTTTCGCTACTTGCTTTTATTGACTGCTGTTTTGTCGGGGCGCAGACACTCACACAAACAACAAACCGACATGCTCAATAGAGGCCAAAAAGGCTTTCAGTGTGTTATCCTGAACAACTTTGCTCACTCTCTGGAAACCACTCTGCGTCTGCCACCAGTGTCACCCCGATTAGGGTAAAAGCAAACAACAAAGCGAGGTGACAGGTGAGCGATAGTCTTAAACTAAGGCAATGCTGAGGCTCAGCTGAGTGAGGGATTCATTCAGCTATAGTAGACAGGCTCACGTACACTACCTGGGTTATATAGAGTATGTTTCACATGATAATTGTCAAATGAGGCTCTTGCATTAAGAGTTTTAAATACTTTCTTCTGTTGTAAGCACTACAGCTGTTTTCTTAATGCTTTGTTGCAGCTCATTTTTCACAATCCATCTAGACATCAAGCACCAGACCTCCAGTATACACAAGCACACCAGGAGCAAGAGTTGTGACATCTGATTTCACACTTAAGATTGTCTTAATCTGCAATGATGCAACAAGTGACTCATCAACAACCACAGCACACATTTGAACAACAACAGGCCACCGCTGCGTCTGACCCTAATGTGATGAAGCAACCTGCTCAGCGGAGCAGCAACATTTTAACAAACAATCAAAGACTACAGGCATAAATGACCCCGGCCAGCACGGTTCAGAACACATATTGAATCGGAAACAAACTCAACTGTGTGGATAATCACACAAGTAGCTGGGGGCAGTGTAAATATTAGTCCTGCTGCAATAAATAATGCTACTCCTTCCTGAAGCGGTCATTAATGCCCGTCCTGGAGCCTGCATGTTCGCTTCTCAGTCACATGCCTGCAACACGCAGAAATGTTCAAACTCCACAAAGGGAGCAGCCTGCTGAGTGTTGGACCCTGATACTAAACACGCAGACTGTTAGTCATACAAAGAGGAGGAAAGAAAGAGTTAGAGAGACTCACAGATGGCATTCAGCAGAGAATATTCTGCTCGGGGCCAATGTGTGAGACCTCTGTAAGCTCGATTCAAAGAATGTCATTTGCCTAGTTACTCGACAGAGCACAGCAGCAGCAGAACATGCTGTAAAGTGTGTTTGTGTGTGCACGTGTGTCTACCTCGGCCCACCCTTGATATTTTCCTCCGTGCCACTCACTTGGCACCAAAGGCAAAAGTCCTTGACCTACAATCCTCTGGCTACAATGCACTCTTTGTACTTCAGACTCCTCAGTGTATATGATGTGCTCTCGTTCTGTTTTTTCCTTCCTTGAGCCAAAGTCACCAAAATGGCCGCAATCTGAAGTTTGCCTTCAAGCAGCCTTCTGTTGTTTTGAAAGCCAAATGTAAGTGTTCCACGACGCTGAAGCATCAAACAGCAGTTTCTCACCAACTCATTTATTCCCTCTTAATTGACATGAAGCTGCTACTTCATCCTGCCAAAGTAATAAGCTAATGCTCCTTGGCATTGACTGTTTGCTATTGATAGTCTCAAACTGCATGATGCTCACTGGGGAAATTAATCATTCAAACAAACAAGCAAGCAAACAAAGAACTATATTCTTCTGTTTCGCTGGGCTGTCGTCAGCATTACATGTATTCAATGTCCTGAAATGTTGTAATCATGCAACTTTGATCAGTGATGTCTGCAGTATACGCTGGTGTCTGCATCAAATGATGTTTATATACACATTTACATGCACTGATTTCTGCACAGTGGGTAGCTTATTCTCTTATCTCATGCTGATAGGAGTTATTTTCTCTTAATATGAATCTTTCACACACTGCTGATATCCTTCAGAGGACAATTTTAGGCTTCATTTGCCGTCACTATGAAGCTTCGATACAGTTGTTTGTTTGTGTATTGCTGTTAACCAGAAGGTCCAGAGGCAGCGTGTTCTCGATAGAAAGCTGATGATTCGAGTTGGGCCAGTGTGAGAATGTTCAAACTAGTTTGATATTGAGCCAAACACTGGACTAGATCTGTGTACAAGATTTTACCCAGTGTCACACTTGAGTCAGCAGCTGCTCCTGAGGGAAACATAGTGACACCGTGTCCCAACAGCAAACAAGCGCTTAACCATTCAGGGAAACTATTAAATATGCACTTCTGTTTCATCATGTAAACAAACAACGAAGATATCCGCTGTGTTCTCAAGATCAGACTGGAGATGTAACCATTTGCTATCCTCCTATATTTCCTTTTTAAAACAAAAAACACACATTTTATTTTGTGATATTTACTGGAAATGATATACAATATAGTCAACAGCAAGTAGGTTGGTTCTAGCAATGGTCATTTACCAGATCTTTCAGTTCATGGTGACCTCCCTGCAATAAGCTTTCACCCTGATTTGGCTTTTGTGGTGAAACTAGGTACTGTTTAGATAAATCCTTATTTTAACTTTGTGAATCAGGGCATCTGAAAAGTCTGGCGGTCAGTTAGGACACCTCTTTGATCAGCTTCATATCCAAAATATTGCCATATTGGCTCAGTTTTAGTTTTTTGAGAGACTAAAGCCTAGTTCACATTACACGATTTTCACCGCGATTTTGATGCCGCAGAGGATCTTGAGAGCCGCCTTGGGTCGGAGATGAGTCGGCAGATATTCTGCCATGATGAGTCCTCATGTGTGAACAAGCCTATGAGCAAGTCGCCCCCTCGTCTGGGACTGTATATCTGGCATGCTAGAAAACTGGTGAAGTCTGACACGACTGACAAAGAGCATCAGCCAGTGAGAAGCGGGATACGTCCCACATCAACACACAGGAGGACAGAGGAAATGTGAGGAGGACAAGCCGCAGGGTTGCCAGGTCTGCTTATTAGCCGCTACTTTGGGCTTGTCTTTTTTGTGAAGTCACTTACAAATATTGGTAGTCACGGATTGTGGTTGAAGTTGCTTATTTGGGCTTGCTCTCTAAACATCGCCTTTCTCTATATCCGTCGCTTCTTTCCATAACCCTGGTTGCTTGTTTCTCTCCCAAGATCTGGCAACACTGACAAGCCGGCAAGCAACAACAACACTTGCGGTGTCCACAGGATCACAGGGAGCGTGTTGTGTTTGGACCCAGGCCCTGGAGGCAGATCTGATTCAACACTGGGAAGAATATCCATGCCTTTATCATGTGTTGTCTCCAAGTTAAAAAACGGAGTTTGGCGACATCACCGCGTTATCTGGGGCTCTGTCGGCGAGGGCTCGGTGGAGAAATCTTGTGGTATGCACACACAGGTCGTAACGCAGTTGGCGAGACTCCTGATTACAGAAACACACGTCACCAGGTATGAACACTCAAAAGATTGCAATAGTCTCCGTGACGCAAAGTCAGGGTGTCATGTGAACTAGCCTTAACTCTGTTGTGTGTCCTCCCATCACCCTAAAAAAAACACATGAAACAAACTCTTTCATGATGCCGATGCTGCGCTTGTGGCCTGTCAGACACTAGTGGCTCCATTGGTCTGTTTATAGACATAATATTATGTTCATGCTTGTACACCAGACCGCACCAGCAAACCTGGAAAATAAATCCAACCCCTCTGATGATGACATTATAATGATCTGAAAATGAATTAATATGTCATCTTCACCAATGCACTGGGAGACAACATACTCTGGTCTGTTAAGGAACCAAACCAATTTGAGTCCAGAGGTAAAATGCGATAACAAATGGTGGATTTCAAGCAATATGTCATCATATAAATCACAGCCATCACTCCCACAGCTATCAGTTGATGGGACACACCTCTATTTAACCTGAACGGCGCCAACGGTAAATACCAGTCATTAGTTCTCCCCTCCATCTTCCATTGTCCACACTGATAACAGTCTGCATCCTCCGATCCATCTTCTCCTATTAATCCATCAATTTGCTGCAATCAGCTCCAGTGAGGATGTATGACGTATACATTCAGTGATGTTATGTATATGGATAAAACCTTTCAGCCTCCCAACAATGAGGGGAACTGAATGGGCTCCAATCAGCCCATGCAACATGAAAGGAAGGACTCATTAGGATCATTTTATTTTCTGTTGCTTAAGAGGGAGTTATTTGAATCATTACATATCATGGTGCTTGACTTAAAAGGGGCTTTTTCAGTCATTATGTCTTTGAACCACACCAATAAAGTAGTGTAGTGAATTATGTGAGTACTTCTTTTATGAGGAAAATGGCTCTGCTGTTTCACACAAATCTGTCTCATGCTGGGGATTTTTCATAATGGCTTACATCACTGGCTACTTTGGGAGAAGTAAATCGCTTATAAAACTGTTCATATGCCAGTATTTCCCCATTAGACTGATTCAAGTGCTTGCTTTTGTTATTGGTATGGGGTTTTTATAACTATGGTGACAATAATAATATTAATATGGCAAAGAAAAAAAACAAGAAAAACAACATTACAATGATTCCTTCTGCCCTTGCACACTCCAAATTATCCACCCTGCAGTGCAAAAGCAAAACAAAATGTTTGTTTGCGTGTGTCTCTATGCGCTGTCAACAGCAATTAAGTGCAAGTCCACGGATCTTAATTGAACACGCCTCCAGCCATGGCCACGCTTTGATTGTCAGGTCAATGGGAAAAGCTAAGTAGCTCTGCTTTTGTGGAAGTATGTGTGTGTTTGTGTGTCCAGTGCATGTACTGCCGCATGCTTGTCTGCCTTATCCACAAAATTGACTGGAGTTGGGACCGTAATTGACTTTCCTGTTGTTAAATATTGGATATCGGCCAATCAGTCAACCTCTGTGGCTCAACGTGTTTCCTATGGTGATACAAATCTGCAGAACTGCAACTACCTAACTAAATGTCCTTCTTTATCAATTTATCTGGTGATTTTTTCTATTAACTGATTAATTATTTAACCCTGTGAGCCCATAGGCCCTTATGGGGGGTATTTTTACTGCCTTTACTTTAAAGCTCATATCACAGTCATTATAAAGGCTACATACACATGCTATATCTTGTTATTTTTTTCAGGACAAGCTGGGCTATCCAGGTTTGCCATCATTCCATGTCCTTCTATGTGCCTGTATTTTACATTAATTTTTATATCAATGAAAAAAAAACAAATCCGTGTGACTAAATTCTTACATTTTTACATGTATCTCACCATAGCAAGTTGGAAGTTGACATATTCTGCCATATATGAAGAGGGAAGACTCTCTGGAATCTGACGTGCGCTGGTCTTGTCATACAAAGTTTGATGGGTGTCAACTGGACAATATGGAGACATTTGCATCTTGAAAGCTGGATACAAATGTGGATAGACAGGGAGAAACACACGCAAGCCTAAGACGTGGTAAGAGCTGATATTCCTCACAATATCAAGTGACTGATAACAAGATCTGTATAATGGATTGTAAAGAAATTTGTCAGGTTTTTATTTTGTAGACAATTAATCTGTATTTATAGCGTGATGGGATGACAGCACAATGATGTGTGGTAGCTCTGCTCCTGCGCTTTCATGTGATATGCGTGGCATTTCTGTGCAAGCCTGCAATTGCGAGTAATCCATCCAAGAGTAATGTGTGTGCAAAGCTGTATGAAAGCTTTGTCATATATAATTTTAGTGTAACTTTTTTTTTTGCTGTGAAAAAATTGGACTACTGACAAGTGCTTGGTCTTGTTGGAAAGCTACAGTTCATATGCGTGGTCAGTATGCACTGTATGTACGGTTGCAGAGAAAAACTATAGAGAAGAACAGGTGTGAATTTGGACGCACTATGCGTCCTTCGGGCCCATAGGGTTAAATTACTTTGGTCAATAAATGTCAGAAAATGTAAGAAAGTAGGTAAGTACCTGTTATTTTTATCGCACAACAGGAATTTTAAACCAAACATACAGAAATAAAAGTAAATGGCAACAATTTTCTTCGGTAGTGTCATAAAATTGCCATAAAAATGTCAATCTTTTTTTGTCTGACCAATAGTCAGGGATCCCAGGATATTCAATTTAATATCACACAAGCCCTAAAATGACAATTGATTGACCATGAGGCACTTGCCATTTTATTTTCTATTGATTGGCTCACAAAATGAACTTATTTGGAACAACAGGGGGAAATAACTGTCCAGTTGCAGCAGAGTAAGTAATGTGCTCAACAATGAACATAATTTTAAGCTTCACAGCCGGCTACTTTGTGTCCATATGTGTGAACAGGAGGTTAGACTACTAAAACACTTCATTAAGGTGAGGGAAATATGGTGATTTTGGTTTATTTTTGAAAATATGAACACATTCTGTCTCATATTAAGGGAGTTTGGACCTCGTCAATATTTAACACAAGACCACTATAAGACACCTTGCTTTGAGGTGCCATAAGGTGCATAGAAATCAATACAAAATGAAATCATGATCGAGTTACTGGAGAGAAAACAGATTAAGCAGTGACACAATAAACTAAGCAGATATGTTCACTGTAACTATTTTGTTTTGGCAGTAAATGATTCACAAATACCTTCAAATGAAACATTAACTCATTACACCGATAGAAAATGTCATCTGGGCAGCATTACATGTCATAAAAATATTAATTTACTGTTTTAAATTAGTTGTATATGAACATAATTTTAGATAGAAACTGTACCTTAAGCCTGCAAGAAATGTTATTTCCTTGGAATATTATATTATTCATTTGAAAACCGACAAAAATCATAATTGCACAATTAAATGAAGTTTCCCCGGAACCATTAAGTCTGTGAGGTGCCAGCTTACCTAAAAGGATGTCATTATCCTGGATTTTAATTCAAGACTGTAGTGTTGCAGAGGCTTTTCCAGCCTGCCAAGAATAAAATGCTGGGGCAATATTGAATACTTGTAATTCATGGCAGAAGAAAATAGTCAAATATGGTTCTCTTTGTGTACAGTCAATGTTGAGCCAGCTAAGCCCTGGTCAGTCCCTATCCTGCCCTGTGGTCCAGTCGAGCAGCCGTGATGCATCAGCGCATATGACAAGTGTGCAGGGCGTCGTTATACCCACCAGGCTACTGGCAACTTACTGTGCAGCATGCCATGGAACAAGCAGATAGGCGCACAGAGATGCAGCTGACCACAAACAAGTGCTTGCCCTCAAACTGACCCGTCCAATCCACATGAATGAATGTCAGCAAACTGGAGGCAAATGACAGTGAAGCTGGTCCATGTAAGGACAGACACTAATGGTCTTCGTCAATTAATATGTTCGAGGACTGTAAATTAAAAGACCCTGAGAGTACCACCTAATAATGACCAAGTATTCTGGACTATTCCATAAAACCTGCAAGTCTATAAAGTCATTGTAACTACACTGGCAGTGAATACATATAAATCCCTTCCATTAAACACATTAATCCATGTACATTTATGTGGGTGGTATAATTCCCTGCGCTTCGATGCAATAGTCACCACTGCTGTTAAGGCATCAGCTCTTTATGCCTCCATGTTTTTCAAGACAAATGCCTTTAAATGAAAGATGTCTTAATATGCAAATTAAAAAGGTCAATGGTGTTGTTGACTTTGCCGTTTTGAAATCACTGTAGGCGTCTTGGCTTTCAAGCACACAGATTGAATTACACAATCAGCGTTTCATGGTGTACTTTGCAGTAACGGCTGTACCTTTTCCAATACATCTAACTGTAAACACTAATTCGTGAGCATACAGTACAACAAGCTATGACCACAAATATTAGCAATGCATATGCACCTGCTTATATTAAACTGTGGTCTATGTAGGAATGGTGCAATTTGGTGAGTGTAAGTACACAATACAAAAATTAAACAGATCAGATTCAGTGAAGAAAGACATCTTGGTGTGATATGATAATATCTGCTGTGTCTGGTTGACCGGTACACTCACCTAAGTCTCTGGAAAGCACAGTGTTTTTATAAAAAACACTGTGCCACTGCTGTAAATGTCAGAATCTTGGACTTAAACTCTAAAGAGAGAGGCTCTCTCCATTCTGGTTCTTGTTTGGAGAATTCACCAGTGTTTCAAAAGACAGGAGGGTATGTTAAGGTAAGGTTAAGTGCCCCGCAGAGTGGATCTACAGAATGACGAACAACTTTGCCCTCAACATCAACCAAAAGAGACTATTGTCGACCTGGGCCGTTTAAAAGCTGCAGACGCTCTCCCATCAACATGAATAACACAGAGTTCTTTACATCTCTGAGGCCCTCACCTGGACCCTCGATGCCTTTCTGTATAAGAGTAGGAGGCTGAGGAGGCTAAAGAGGGCCCACTTCTGCATGACAGAGAACATCCTGACTCAGTGCACTGCAGCATGGTACAGTAACTAAGTGAATGTTGCATATATGAAGCCACCCAGCTTGTTGGTAACCATGTAATGATTTTCTCCACGGCGTGGGAGAGTTGTATTTATCTCAAACTGATTGAGCAATGTCAACCACTCAGTTAAAGAATGTTAGCCCCTCTTATAATGCAGGGGACACTGCAGTTTTCAGTATCAGACCTTTTAGGATGGCTTCCCTCCAGGAGGTTAGCTGCAGAAAATTTGCTCTCGGCATGTGGCCTGTATGCATTTTGTCCAATTAAACTGAATATTGTGACAGAATACAAAGTTCCATGATCATAAACTCTTGTGGATATGGTGCATCTAATGTTATTCTATCAGACATTAGTTGAAATTGTAACATCAGTATGATTATTTGGATGTTTTAAAAAAAAATACAGTGACTTGCTAAATTGTCGGTGAAGATTCTCAATCATCCAGGTCATGGTTATCATAAGTGCTATATCTTAGGCAACTAGACTTAAGTTTCTTGAAGACGTTTCACCTCTCATCTAAGAGGTTTCTTCACTTCTAACTGACTGCTGTGGAGTCACAGGCTTTACTCTGCGTCGGAGTCGTTGAGGTCACATGTGACTCTTTGACCCACCCAGCCGTCTTGCGTACCGTTAGAGTTAAATGGGTCCAGGTGAGAACTGGTGTTAAATCCTCCAGGAAGGGATCCCAAGACTGCATTGTAAGTGGGTGATAAATGGTGTCGTAGGCCACCTCCTCTGGCTTAACCATGGTCATTCCAGTTTGACGTAGATGGCTTCTTTCACACCTCTTCCAAACCATCTTTCCTCTTTCGCAAAGGCGTGAACATTACTGTCCTCAAAGAAGTGTCCTTTCTCCTTTAGATGTAAATGGACAGCTGAGTCTTGACCTGACGAGCCGGCTCCCCTGCGCTGTGCCATGTGCTTGTGGAGTGGTTGTTTTGTTTTGCCAGTGTACAAATCTGTGCATTCCTGGCTGCATACAATACATTACTCTGCTTATGCTTGGGTGTTTTGTCCTTAGGGTAGACAAGCTTCTGCCTCACTGTGTGACTGGGTCTGAAGTGCACTTAAAGCACTTGAAACCTGTGGCTTCCCAACTGGGCAAGACTTAGAACGAACAGAGAGGAAGAGACGCAAAAACGAAACAACACGGTCATTCCTTATGTCGCAGGTGTATCTCAGAAACTGGTCTGAGGGAAGCGTGAAAGAAGCCATCTACATCAAACTGGAATGACCATCATTAAACAGAGGAGGTGACCTACGACACAGTCCATTAGCTGCCTTTATAATATGTGTGACCTCAATATCTTATTTAAATATACAGACGGCTACACTTACAGTGTGTTGGGTTTGATGCATCCTACACTTTAATTACAAGTGCCTCTTAAGGGATGAAGTAAACGAGTGATAATGACTGAGTAGCTATCACATTGAAAAGTGGTTTTGCTCTGTTTCAGTGAGGCATATTTTGCATTCTTTTCCCCATTTAAACTAAGAGATTCCTTAAATTATAACGCCGGGTTGAGTTTCACAATTTAAAGGACCATCTCCTGCTTCAAGCAAGTGCTATTTCCATCCTACGCAGAACACTTCACAGGTGCCAACTGCATGCTTTAATATTCTTCAGTGGAAGCCAGGTGAGGAGCCTTCAGATGATGAGTGTACCACAGAGGAGAGCCACTCCGTTAGCAGCATAACGGGCTTGTGTCAGCTATTACTGGCAGATTCATGGCTGCCTCTGTTATCCACGATTTTGTGTTTTTATTTGTAGCACCATGTAACTGACAGATCTCACAAAATCGTCTTCACTGTTTATCTCACTGCGCCGCTTTATTTATGCGGCCATAAATAAATGATTCATGCTTGTGAGTGTGTGTTGCAGTCATTACAGATTTGCTGCATCATTCCTGTCTGGCTTTAAGAAACAGCCTTGGAGCAAGTCTCACCAATTTGACAACAAGCTGATCTGTTACACAATCTACCCCACTGTGCAGCAAGCGACTAGTTATGCGTTTCCGTCCGTGCCTGTGTGTTGAGTTTGTGTGCACGTGTGGCTCCCTGTCTGTCCTTCCGCCCCTCCTTTCTGCGTTACATCATTCTCCCAGAGGTTGTTGTCACCTAGCAGAACATCGCTCGGTGGTCTGTTCTGTCTGCAAACCTGTGCACGCGGCTGACAAGCTGTTAGCGTTCAGATATCCGCTCATCGAAAGGCAGAACACACAGATTGACACGGCGGCGCTGGGGGATTTGCACGTAGACACATACATGCACACGCTCAGGTACTGAGACTGGGGAACTTGCAGACGTGCGTGTTCAAACACAGTGACAGACTTAGCAACCAACTGCTTGGAAGTGATGGTATCATTCTCCTCTGGTGTAATTAAATGCAATTCATGGCGCTGTCATAATATGCAGAGCACAATTTCATTCGCCTCTAAAGATGCTGTATGTAGCATTAGAGAAAGAGAGGGGGTGTAGGAGACAAATAGTCAAAGGGTGGAGAGCTGGGAAACCAAAACAAATGTAATGCTCGCTGTGCGTCTCACTCTGTGGCGTGGCCCTTGGGGAGAGCTCAACTGGTAAACACGTTCTTCGCAGAGCGGTATATTGCTTTTCACAATTACCCATAAACAAGGCCTGGCCCTCCTGAATGAGGGCTGAGGCATTTGTTGTAATTTTCTATAATCTCTCCTCCAAGGGTGTTGTTGTGAATAAAAATTCATCTGACCCAGAAACTAGCGGGCTAATAATGGATGTAATTAACACAGCGGGAAGACTGATATGATGTTTATACCACATTTACCCTCCACTCACTACCTCTTTTTCTATCTGTAACCCCTCTCTCACGACCAATTTCTCAAACTAAGGAAATTTTCCTCCTGCCTCTGCTTCTCTACCCCCTCCGCCTCCATCCAGCTCTCTTTCTTTACTTCTTTAGCCCCTTTGCTCTGCCTTTGTATCTCTCTCAGCCTTCACTCCTCTCACTGTATCTCTCCTCTATCTCCCTCTGCATTTCACACATCCACTTTGCTACATCTCACACTCTCACTTCCACCGCTCTTTCTTCAGTTCACAGCACCACCCAGTGTCTCATGCCTGACATGACACCTTTACATAACCATTGTTGATGAGGTTTTCATTTTGAACATCTGCTCATATCTCATTTTTTCTCCCCTCACTCATTAAGGCCGTTAGATTTTATTGATGTCAGCTTTGCCTCCGTATTAGTGATTTATATGCGTGCCCGCTATAATAAGTTTGATTAATTGAACAAGACTTTCTTGTTTGAGGTGCCTTCTGGGTTACAACAGCGACCATGACACAATTTGCTTTTTTCATAAAACAGTAAAGTGGGAAAAATAATATCCTTGTCAAGGCGAACTTGTTGTGGATGTATAAAGCGTAGAGTAAACAGACGCACAGCAACTGTGTGATAAAAGCAGCTCCTTCAAAACCAATTAGAGTTTTTTCGAAGAACGTCCTCCAGAAAAACAACACATAAGTAACGTCCGCATATTTACGTATTTCTTTCACTTTTTAATTTTTTAACTTCACTTATTCTGGCTCACTTCTGCCTTCTACCTTCTTTTCTTTGTTGCGGCTTTCAAATGTGTTTTTTCGACTCTCTTGTGAGGTACACTTGTTGAACAAAAAGTGGTATAAAACGGGATTAAGTCAATTAAGCATGTTTGTTCTTTTACAGCAACACTGAGTCAGAGATTTGTAGCTGTAGGCACAGAGCCGCAGACACACTGTGTTTTGTCTAAAGCTGTCGATAGTTAATTTAAATGCTTTTCTGTCACTGAAGCTTTTTCTTAGCCTTTTGCAGTCCAAAAATGTTTGCTCTTGTATTACAACCAAAAGCATCAAAAGCAATTCAGATGTTTTAGCTCTTAGGTGTGATTCTAAAGCAAGGTGTTCTCTCACACCTTTACAGCATCATTTTCAAAACCTAATTTGTCATTGTAGAAAATAAATTACTAGATGCTGATTAATTTTTATATATTGCAGGGAGTTTCTTTCTCCCCATCATAACTGCGTGTGAGTGCAGCTGGGCTGTGGGTCAGTGCACTCTTAATCCATTTAATTCAAAATGTAAATTGAAACTGTTCCTCCAATAATAATTCAGTTTGAATTCTCTATTTATAGACAGTTAATAAGAATGATGTAAGGGCAAAGATTTCTTATTTTGCCAATTTTAAAGAAAGCCCTCTTCAGGAATTGACTGAATTCATGAAAACTAATTGGCACCAATGTAGCCTATAGCCACCATCGTCCAAGCTGAACATATGGCACTTGTTGTCAATATGCTTTTTAACGCTACCATAGAATTTTAATAGATATACATGTTAAAGAGGTGCATAATATTATCTACATAATTAAGTTCTAGTTGCCTCCAGTATCCTAATGATCCGATTTCAGCTCATTTCCATGAATTTCAGTAATAATTTATACAATTAATTGAAATAAAAGTTCATGGGATGCAACTGACTGATCAATTAGCTTACCAGTTAACTATTCTGTTTAGCAAGATGTTGCTATGCTCAGGATCATACATTTTATGATGCTTAAACATAAAATGGGAGATCAAAATCAGTTACGTGTAATACCACTAATTCTTGTGCTTTATGTAATGTTGAATGGAAAGCGAATGCAAATATCGCAATGCTCACAGTCAGCGCTCATCCCACTGAAACAAGCAAAACCAGTAACACTACACAGAGGCTAGCAACCATCCCTTGTTTAAAAATTACACCAAGGTATCAAGATGAATGTTTAGTTATTACCCAGCATAATAACAGCAGCTCCAGTATGTAATATTGTACCACAAACAACGGGCTATATGTGATTGTATTAGAAAACATTCCAACATACTGACCCTTAAAGAAAAAGTCAACCCTTGCACTCACGCTGTAATACGCAGTATCTGTCATGAGCAGGCCCCTGGAGGTGTTTCATGATGAGGCGTTGTAATACAGTTTGTGCTGTACCCATTTTCCTACAACCTGTCTCATCTACTCACAATTGCAGGTTGTGATTTCATACATTTCCCATAAGGGCTTTTTTCCGTCCCTAGAGAGAGAACGGAGGTGAACTGTTGGCTAAATGTGTTTATTAGAGACAGAGGCTTCCATCAAAACAGATCACTTGTTCCTGAAAGAAAAACAAGCCAAGCTCCTACGTGAGATGAAGCATCGGTGTTATATGCATGATAATCTCTTGGGTTATGTATTCAAATTGCTCTGACGGAAGAATTGATTCAAGTGACTGAGATGCTTGTATCAGCACTGACTGAAGGGAGAGGATGACGAACTAAACACAAAACTAGCTGTTTATCTGTGCAGCTCGTTTGCTTTTGTAATGCTGCAATACAGAATTAATGTTCATCCACATTTCTAGAGGGTTAACTTTCCAACACAGTGATAACCAGGTGCAGCAGCCAGCTATCTGTATGAATGTCCTTCCTCTCCTACCATTTTTTGCTCCTCTGAACAGGAAGGCCTTTAAATACATAATGCATGAGACCAAAAGCTTAATTTTTTTGCCGTGCCAAACCTTTTAACCTGCACAAAACCTCGCTGTAGTCCTTTAGTAAATGAAGAAGAACATAAATTTGACTCTAGCACCTAAAAAGAGGCTCAAATCTTTAATATCCCCTTAACTTATCGATGCATTGCAGTACACTGAATAACTTATCATGTTTGGATTTTCCTATATCTTCAGTCACAGATTGTAAACTCCACAGTCCATTGACTCCACAGCTGGGCTGTTAATATCTGGACATGATGTCACGTTGTCTTTTGGGGGACAAGTTATTCATATCAATAAGACAGGTGACTCACAGGCGCGGGAAGGCATGACATATATTAATAATGTTCTATGTCAGTGATGTTTATTCAGCAAACAAACACACTGATTGCCAACATGAAAGACAAAAAAGATTGCATTTCATTTAATTATGATAAACTATAAACCACTGGATCAGCCTATGCAACAGCGCACACACACACACACACACACACACACACACACACACACACACACACACACACATACACAAACACACACACACACTGCACTCCTCTGTAGCATAAGGAGCTGTGAGTAAAAGCATAAATTGCGCAGCCTATAGAGTCTGTTCCAGACAGCAACCTCAGATTGATGGAGAAATAACAGAGACCTGGGTATAATGTCTTGGAAGACTTGTTCTGGGAGTCTGCTGTAATGGTTCCCAATGCCTCAGCCGCTGCCTCTTAATTCCTCTCTAACTAATGCTGTTCATTTGCTGTCTGGCAGCTGTATATACACACATGCCATCATCCCCGCTGCTCTGGATTTGTGTGTCATGTTGCATGTGTGAGCTGCATTCCAAGTCCGCAGTCCCAGATCGTTCCACTGCCACACAATGGCAGTGCCAATCCAACATCCAACACAAGTCAGGACTAAGCTATCTGTGTCTGTGTGTGTGTCTGGCAGTCAGTCAGATGCCTCTGTAGTGGCTCTGAGAACGTGACTGGAGTCCCAAGTTGTCCACACTCCCACAATGCTTCACTGCCACACAAAGGCGGTGTCAATCCACACAGGGGTTGGTCTGGAGGAGTCCTGCTAACTGTGTGCAGACGACCACATACAGGCACAGTCTCAAGCTTTACAACATACTTTGTGTCTCCTCCATCCCAACAATGGCCTCTCTCCTTCTCCTAACTGTCTCTTTCAGCAAAAATTGTTTTCAGATTGGTCCATCTCCCAAAGAGAGCACTTTTTTTTCACTTCTCTCTCTCCGAGGAGTCTGCTTTTTAAATCCATCATTCTCTGAAGAAGTTCAAGGTCTGTCTCTCAAAAAACTTTTTTTTCTTATACATCTATCTTGGAAAAACTGTTTCTCTTAATTGTGCCCATTCTGAGTTGCTTTCTGTCGTCCCAAAACACAAGGAAAACTTTTAACAGATTTCTTTCTCATAGATGTCTACTATTTAGCTGTGGGCAAAACTTATCTAAACTGCAATTTCATGCTAATTTAACGCATCCTGTATCAATGTATCACAGTAAGGCTGTTTGCTAAGTGGATGCTAAATATTTCTAAGACGTGGGACTTACAAACAAAACAGCACTCTAAACAAAAATGCAAACATGTAATTTGTTCTCTTATTCAATCTAAAGATTTGGCTCGATTATGGAGTATGTGGGCAAAGTTCCATGATAATGAAAAACGTTTTCAAAAGATGTTAAGACAATGAAAGTTTGACATTTACAGTAACTAAGCAAAATCCTTTGTAGTTTGTGTTTTATCTGATACTTTGCAGAATTTAAATCTTAGCTGCAACTACACCAGTCTTCAAGTACCGCCACTTGGTCAGTGATTTCAGCGTCAGACACAGAAGTGAAAAGGCATTGCTGTGGTCTAATACCCTGCCTGTGGCATCAGTTTTAAATACCACCTGGATGTACAAGGTGTTTTACCAATGTAAGTGTATTTGAAAAAGACTGTATGCATCTAATGGAAAGAAACTGTATTGTTCCTGTGGAAATTGAAGTGAATTTCGAGAATAAATTGAATGTCAGCAACAGACACAAGAGGATACCGAGCGAGTCATATGTGGACATGAAAGTCCATTAACTAAATGCCTATATTTGACGAGTTGGGAGTGAGAACAGGGTGCAACATAATTTGCTTCCCATAATTTGCTGTAAAACAGATGCCTGCTTACATGCGGGTAAACGCACCAAACAACTTGCAGTGTTGTCAGGATCTAGTTGTGCCTATAACAGCAATATTAGTACTTTACCTGAATACGTCTGTTTTATTCTACTTTCTATGTCTGCGTCACTACATCTCATATTGCACTTTTTGCTCTATTACATTTGTCTGACAGCTTTAGTTACTTTTCAAACTACAGAAGTTTTTCATCTCCTTCCTGTCCCTGTGAAAACCATGTACCTCTAGATGTGTTGGTTTTGAATGTGTGAGTGTTTAAATAAACTATATCCTTCCAAAGTTTCAAATAGAGCATATCCGGAGCTGTTCTCTGTAAGCGAGCATCCAGCTCTCACTTTGATTTGAGTGCCAATCTGAGATTGCAAAGTTGAATGAAGGCCCTGGTGAAAGTAAGAAATGCAGCACAGCAGTGCAGACAGAGAGGAGAGCACATAGAGATACCAAAAAAACGTTTGAGACAGGCATGATATAACCATGACACATTATACCTTCCACATATTTAAGATTCTTGTTTACAGTTACTTTTGGAATAATTGGAGATGCAGATGTGGCAGAATTTAATTAAATTATGATACATATTAAACAAGAAAGCTGCATGAGAAGACAATTAGTTTACCATATGGCAATATGAGCCCTTCAATTCAGTCACAGTGAAGCATCTGAGCTGCATGTCCCTGACAGTGAACTCACCTGACTCCTCTTGAAATATAACTAGGTTTTCCCTCCATGACTACTTTCAGTGAGCTACTGCTGTCGAATCAGGCAGTAAAAAGAACCATATCTTAAATAAAATGATGCCTTGAATCAATTAATATTCATATTTTGAGTTATTTGCAAATCCTAAGTAACATATTACAGGAAAAGTGATCATGACTGAAAATACGGCAGATCAGTTGTTTTAGTTGCATCAGGAAAGAGTGAAAAGTTTCACTGCACATATTTCTTTGAATAAAAGATATTTTTGGGGGCATTTTTAGCCTTTAATAGATAGGACAGATAAGTGTAAAAGGGGGACAGAGAGAGGGAGTGACATGCAGCAAAGGGCCACATGCTGGAGTCGAACCCAGGCCACTGTGGCAACAGCCTTGTTCATGGGGCGTCTGCTCTACCACTAAGCCACCGACGCCCCTTTCAGTAAAAGATTTAAAGGGTAAATACACAATTTATTGACTTGTGAAAGTCAGTGGGTCAGTGAGAGGAATATCAAGAAAAATCCTGTTTGTTTACAGCGCAGAGAGGATCAATTTAAACTAACAGAGGTTCCGTGATAGTGGAAATTAGATTTAAGTTGCCTCATAAGCCAAGTGAATCCTGAGCTGTTTTGACACCCGTAGCCATTTCAAATTTATTTACGACCAGTTCTTGTTGTAAGCACCATTCTCTCCCTTAATACCCATAACCCTTTTAAATTTCTCACTGGCTAAAACCAACCTCCTCCAGCTGAGGAAAATCTGCTTGCATGGTGTGCAGATGCACTCGCGATTCCCTTACAAGTCATTATCAATCTGTTCCTTGCCTCCCATTCCTCCCACATGCTGGAGTGGGCAAGAGAGCTCAGATCTAAGAGAACTTTACTTGCATTACGCTCCCCATCTGTCTCCATCTCTTTTACAACATGCATGCACATGTAGAGACTACTACAAGCACACTTTATAGTCTTGTTTTACAGTGATACTTAGTGGATTAAGAATTAGGCATAAGGCAGAAGCAGCGTTGCTGTTATGTGAAATTATTTCACATAGTGGGGAGTGACATCTGTTTCTCCCTGTGGAGTGTTATAATGAAGACTTCAGATGATTTACAATATACCTTTGAGGAGACAGGTCAGAAAGTAACTTGGTGCTAACTTCGTATTTATTTATCACAGAGGGGAAATCAATCACCGCTGCAGCAACAAACCAGGGATACATTAACATTACACTCAGCTTCAAGAGATGATAGCAAAGCCTGCTGTATAATCAATGAATTCATGAACAACATCTACAGGGCATCCTTTCGTCTGCAAATGCTCGGAGTCAAGACAGCTTGATGTGACAACTGGAAGCAAAATCGGTGTGAGCGCTGCAGCTCTGATTTATAAGACGTAGAAAGAGTGGCAGTTGTAGCCCGTTTAAACCACAGGGGCCAGCTGTTAAATTAAATCTGAGGATGAGGGCTCATGTTGGAAATAAAGTAGGGCAATGTGCCATTTTACAGACAGTCAAAAAGTCATCCTATTGTGTTTCAGTGCAGTGCAACAAACTACATAAAATTGACATGCAATTTGGATGTCTCAGACAGGATGTTACACAATCAGGAAGACCCTGTGAGACAACCAAACAATGGTGAGAGGTCAAAAAGTCTCTCTTAAAGTGTGTTTAATTAACTGTTTTCGCTCAAAGTTAGACTGTGGGGTAAAATCCTGTGTCATTTGGGATAATGTTAAAAACTGTACTGTATTTAATATGAATTTACATACTTGGAAGTTAAGGTCCGAGGCTGTTCTACAGGTAGGTTCAAACTGAGTTTTGTCATATTCAGTAACAATGTTGTCTTATAGTATAACAATTCTTCTTTCTGTTACCCCACAATGTCATGGTTTATCCTGGATTACACATTTAAAATGATTTTTTTTTAGCTTTTATGTGTATATTTCCGTTCTTATTGTGATATTAAAACACTGTCATGGACATTATTTGTTTAAAAAAAACAACACATTTTGATATATTAAAATATTACCACCACATATAAAACCACTTTTACTGTAAATTTTAAAATATTGTTTTGATATTATACACAGTATGTAAGCATACGTATATCATAAAAAGAAGGGTTTAAATTATTAATTATCTAAACACACAAACTCTTCATTTATTTGATACATTTTAAAAAAGTATTAGATCCTTACAGCCTATATTGGGGATCTATTTTTACTGAATAAAGGGCTTTAAACGTGAAAATTGCGCGGACCACATGCATGACAGCTGGACCGGCCACCACAACAAACCACAGAGAAGCTCAGATCACAACACACACACAGTCGGAGCGTGACTTCATTCTCTGCTCAGGGTGACCTTTAAAAATATTATAAATGATGAAATAAAACATTGGGGGAGACAAACAACACTGAATGATTTTTTGGGGGGGGTTGTAGACTATTTAATGTTCTGAGAAAACTGTTTGGTATGATTACCTTTGCATAACATAAACACGGATTATTTATTAACATTAGTTGTGTTTACGTTGCGTTAAACTGTCATATTTTGTGGAAACTCATTAGGTGTCATACTGAGTAATAATTTCAGTCAGGCGGCATAACGCTGATTTTGAAAAGGCATAATTTCACTTTATGGAGTTAAGAAAACAATGTCAGCATGATGCAAAATACTGTTTTGCAGCTTAAATCACAATACAACATTAAACATGGGTATGGAACTAGAATTAAAATGAGCTCGACTGTCTCATTTTATATGTTTATTAGATATTATTGATTTAAAAGCAAAACTATGATAATATGAGTAAATGACATGGAACATAACATACAGATGCTACTGCTGCAATGCTTATACTCTGATGCAGTTGTATTCAATACATGCAACTGAATGAAGCTCCACCAGCAGCTAGCAGACCAACAAAACCAACCACAGATCACACACGCAGTCAACAGGTGACTCAACAACAAGTTTAAAAGCCTCTTACAAACTACAGCAGAGAATATGACGCATTAACAACAGAGCAGCTGCGTCATGCACACAGAATATGACACAGCATTGATAACTGACAGAAAGTTCGCCACCAGGACAGGAAAACCAGCGAGCAAAGAAACAGAAAGACGTGAAGAAAGAAGGTGTTTCTCACTCACATTGTCTTCGTCCTCTCCAACAGCGTCCACCAAAGGTCACTTTGCTGTTGACACAAGTCCTCATGTCCTCTGTCCAATGCTAACAGCTCGCTAGCGACTCCTCCAAAGCACCTCTGCCGCACACGCGTTACCTGGCTAATTAACTCTCCAGGTGTGCAACCCGAAATGTTGCCAACTCCTGAGTCGGTTGAGAGACACCACTCACGGCTAACTTCACGGTTTATTGTCCCAAAACGCGTCCATTCACAGTATAGAAGTGGCTTCACAGCTGCAGCTACACCTATTTTATATTTAAAAGTAGAAGTAAGAAGTTTCCGGGTGCGCCGCTGTCCCCGTGCAACGCGTTCCACTTTGGTGAGCACGCGCCTCTGCGTGTGACAGCACCATGGACAGCGAAGACTGCGTCACAACCCGGAAGTTAATTACTTGCAATTACTATAAATCCATTATGTAGACATTATTTATATATTGAATAATTACTTGCAATTACTATAAATCCATTATGTAGACATTATTTATATATTGAATAATTACTTGCAATTACTATAAATCCATTATGTAGAAATTATGTGCATATTTAATAATTACTTGCATTACTATAATTTTATTATGTAGAAATTATTTATATATTGAATAATTACATTCAATTACTATAAATCCATTATGTAGAAATTATGTGCATATTTAATAATTACTTGCATTACTATAATTTTATTATGTAGAAATTATTTATATATTGAATAATTACTTGCATTACTATAATTTTATTATGTAGAAATTATTTGCATAATTAATAATTACTTGCATTACTATAATTTTATTATGTAGAAATTATTTGCATATTTAATAATTACTTGCATTACTATAAATCCATTATGTAGAAATTATTTATATATTTAATAATTACTTGCAATTACGATAATTCCATTATGTAGAAATTATTTGCATATTTAATAATTACTTGCATTACTATAAATCCATTATGTAGAAATTATTTATATATTTAATAATTACTTGCAATTACTATAATTCCATTATGTAGAAATTATTTATATATTTAATAATTACTTGCATTGCTATAAATCCATTATGTAGAAATTATTTATATATTGAATAATTACTTGCAATTACTATGAATCCATTATGTAGAAATTATTTATATACTGAATAATTACTTGCATTACTATAAATCCATTATGTAGAAATTATTTATATATTGAGTAATTACTTGCAATTACTATAAATCCATTTTGTAGAAATTATTTGCATATTTAAAAATTACTTGCATTACTATAATTTTATTAGGTAGAAATTATTTATATATTGAATAATTACTTGCATTACTATAATTTTATTAGGTAGAAATTATTTATATATTGAATAATTACTTGCATTACTATAATTTTATTATGTAGAAATTATTTGTATATTTAATAATTAATTGCATTGCTATAATTCCATTATGTAGAAATTATTTATATATTGACTAATTATTCTAATGTGCTTGGCTTAGACCTAGGCTATTTGAATTGTGGTAGGTGATCAGATCAGCCCGCACAGCATTGCAAAACTGGATAATATCATGTCAGGTCAGACTCTGAAGTCAAACTAGTAGCCTACACCATGGATATATACAGAACACACCCGACACAGTCCAACCTCTGCATCACAATCATGGATAGAAGGGTAGAAAAAATTGTCAATCTAATGAATAATACACACACGCGAATTAGAGAGATTCGTTTGGCTAACGTTAGTTTAATAATAAATACACATTACAACATGGGTGATTCTTCCTCCTCCTTAGGGAAGCGCGAGCGAGGCATCTAGTCACGTGACGGCGGATTTTGGCCTTTTTGGATTGGATCAGGGACTTAACCAACGAGATTGGATAATCTCTGGCTATCGCCTCATTAATATTCATGATTTCCCGGATTGCGCCTACGAAAAACATATTCGCGTTCGAGGAAAGATGATAAAAAGGGAACTCAGAGGCTGCATCCGAAAGGCCCACTGGCATACTGCATACTACTACTATGTACTACCACTACTCCTACCTACGAAACAAGTAGGACATACTAACAGATTGGTGGGAAAGAACTCCATCTGCTGGCAGAGCAGAGGTACTGCACCAAAATCTGAACGCACCTGTGACGATTGAAATTGCCCAAAAATGAAGCTGGCCACTCTTTACCCAGCAGCAACATGTCTGCAACCTCTCTCATGCTTCTCAACATGCAAAATGCGAGGCGTAGGTGAGCAAGAGTTCGCAGACGCCTCCTTTTGCACATAAGAATTAATTCACTGCCACAGTGAGCAATGACATGACATGCCACACTCAAAAACTTTGAAGATCCTTTATCTTGTTTTTGAAATAATCCAACCTGTTATGGTGATGACATGCTTGTAAGCTTATTGCATATAATGAAGGAGGCGTACAGATCTTGCCAACTCTCCGGCGGCTGCCGTTGCTCCGCCATGATGTTTTGAATCTTGCCGGACAGCGACCACGTTGCATTTAAATAGGAGACTGATGATGGCGGTAACATGCCGTGCAACGTCTACAATTAAGTAGAAGACAAAGACGAAGCCCGTGGTGCGGTTTGGGTAAGTAGTAGCTCTGCAGTATGCTCTGCCATCATACTACAATGTAGGCGTGTTTAGTAGGGGTGGTAGCATGCTACTCCTCCCTACTACAGTTTTGGACATACTGCGTACTGTTTTGGTCTACTACAATCCATATTACTTGGCCTTTTGGACGCAGCCAGAGTAGCCTTGAGAGCGATGTGAAACTAAATTATTACATACCACTGTATATATACGTTTTTATATAATTATTTGTCTCTTTGCAGTAATTTCTTGTATATTTTTAGTCATTTTGTTTCTTCTTCTTTATTTTGTGTTATTTGTAGATGGTATTTGTCTCTTTGTTGTCATTTTGTGTCTCTGTAGTCATTTTGTGTCTTTTTGTTGTCATTTTGTGTCTCTTTGTTGTCAGTTTATGGTCTCTTTGTGGTCATTTTGTGTCTCTTTGTTGTCATTTTGTGTCTCTTTGTTGTCAGTTTATGGTCTCTTTGTTGTCATTTTGTGTCTCTTTGTTGTCATTTTGTGTCTCTTTGTTGTCAGTTTATGGTCTCTTTGTGGTTATTTTGTGTCTCTTTGTTGTCATTTTGTGTCTCTTTGTTGTCAATTTATGGTCTCTTTGTTGTCATTTTGTGTCTCTTTGTGGTCATTTTGTTTCTCATTGTGGCCATTTATGTGACTTTGAGGTCTTTTGTGTCTGTTTATTGTCATTTTGTGTCTCTTTGTTGTCATTTTGTGTCTTTTTGTTGTCATTTTGTGTCTCTTTGTTGTCAATTTCTGTCTTTTTGTTGTCATTTTGTGTCTCTTTGTTGTCAGTTTATGGTCTCTTTGTGGTCATTTTGTGTCTCTTTGTTGTCATTTTGTGTCTCTTTGAGGTATTTTTGTGTGTCATTGTGGCCATTTATGTGACTTTGAGGTCTTTTGTGTCTGTTTATTGTCATTTTGTGTCTCTTTGTTGTCAATTTGTGTCTTTTTGTTGTCATTTTGTGTCTCTTTGTTGTCAATTTATGGTCTCTTTGTTGTCATTTTGTGTCTCTTTGAGGTATTTTTGTGTGTCATTGTGGCCATTTATGTGACTTTGAGGTCTTTTGTGTCTGTTTATTGTCATTTTGTGTCTCTTTGTGGTCATTTTGTGTGTTTTTGTTGTCATTTTGTGTCTCTTTGTTGTCAATTTATGGTCTCTTTGTTGTCATTTTGTGTCTCTTTGAGGTATTTTTGTGTCTCAGTGTGGCCATTTATGTGACTTTGAGGTCTTTTGTGTCTGTTTATTGTCATTTTGTGTCTCTTTGTGGTCATTTTGTGTGTTTTTTTGTCATTTTGTGTCTCTTTGTTGTCAATTTGGGTGTCATTTTGTGTCTCTTTGAGGTATTTTTGTGTCTCATTGTGGCCATTTATGTGACTTTGAGGTCTTTTGTGTCTGTTTATTGTCATTTTGTGTCTCTTTGTTGTAATTTTGTGCCTCTTTGTGGTCATTTTGTGTCTCTATGGGGTATTTTTGTGTCTCATTGTGGCCATTTTATGTGACTTTGAGGTCTTTTGTGTCTGTTTATTGTCATTTTGTGTCTCTTTGTTGTAATTTTGTGCCTCTTTGTGGTCATTTTGTGTCTCTATGGTATTTTGTGTCCATCCATTTTACTTTGAACACTCCTGCCTTTCAGTAATCCATCTATTGCCTCTAAATGCCGCTATTCTAACAAGACAGAGATCATTTTATCACATCATACCTGATCCCAGATATCTGCTATGGTTTATGGCTCATCTCAGAACGGATTACAAAATGTCTACAAATGTAAAGCCCTTCATGACCTTTCTCTCATACCTGTCTGACATACTTATCAGATACGGAGCTATCACACTTCTTAGATCATCAGGCAAAGGCCTTCTGGTTTTTCCACTGGTCAATACAAACGCTGTTACAGTGGCTTTTGTTTTTTCTAACCTCCTTCAGTTCAAACTTCCCCGTTATCTTATTGTGAAACAACAGTATCAAACTTTAGCAGGCAGATATATACATCCTGTCCTTTTCTTTCATTTCTCCAAGAAAAATCTTTCAGCAGAGGCATGGGTATTGAGCTCTCATCAAAGAGGAATGTGATGGGGAGGGTTAGCCAACACACACAAAAAGAGAGCACTTCTTTTCTATCATTCTTCAAGTGTTAAATGATGTGTGGGTGGAGTATGCATCAACTTGTAATCCCTTTGGAGAAGAAATGAAAAAGTGGGAGACACGCAGAAGACTTTCTAAAACACAAAAAGCATGTGCAATTTGCCATCCCTTCAAGGACGCGTGTGGGTTTGAACTTGAGCGCACCACGCAGTGCATGTGAATAGCTCTAGTTCTAAGGTGCCCATCGCTGCACCTGTCATTAAGCGCATGATCACCGCAAGGTCAGAACCAAGAGAGCTCTATTTGTTCACTTGGGAACAGCAGCAGGGCAGGTGGGTGAGGAGATGCAAAAACAAGCACACAAAAGTGCCATTTCTTTAGTCTTAAGTTCTTTTTCACTTACAAGGAGAAAAAAAATAATGCTCCAGTGTTTTTATGTCAATAACTTTGACAACATGAAATGCTCGTACAGTAGGGTGCCTGCTGATGCTCTGACAGCTGTGACTGCCTGCGCTGCTAACAGCTTGGTTCAGTGAATGCTGCTGAGAGTGAAAGTGCTGCGGTGTAATTGTTTCCTACTGTAATTATGGTCAGTTGCGGCAGTGATAGCGGAGTGACATGAGTAGTGGAGCTATGCAACACAGTGAAACTAATTCCAGTAATTATTGAGATGGATGGGCTCTCTATGTAAAGGGTGGCAGCTCTGCGGGATGCACACAGGCGCCGAGTCGGTGAAAAACACTGAATAAAGCAGATCTGCGTCCTCAGGTGAATACAGTGGCTGGACTGAAGCATGAAGCAATTAACCCGTGCTCTGCAAGATGTTAAAAAACACTATGTTTGCAACAACAGGACAAGCAATGTAGGAAAAGACACAAACACAGACACATGATGTATGGTCAACAGTAAGCCCTTGTGGCCAAAATCTGCTTTTCCCCCGTACCTCCATTTGTTTTGATTTATTTCCCCAAGATGTAACCAATCTCAAGGATATTACAAACAGCCCTCACATAATGTAGATGAATGGCACCATCTAATAGGTCCTTTAAGCTGGGTGCATATGACTTTATCTGTGACCTTTGTCGACCTCTGCTGGTGAGTAAGTGGTCACTACAAGTCTGCTGACACTAATGATGAAGGCATTTCATGGTCGGCTTGCTAAGATATGACACAAATGGGCAAAATCCTTAAGAAATGTAGAATATTACAACATTGTGGTTTGGATTTTTATCTTGGTATATGGTTTGATTCAAAGTAGCACCACTGCAGAGCTGATGATAGTCTGCTTCAAAATGGACTGTACATGAAAAAAATGAGACTTTTCAAAAATAAATTCTGCCCTTTTATCCCCAAATTAATCTGCAATAAAAGCACACAGGAAAAATCAAGAATAATTTATCTAGGGCAACATGGCAACCTGTGTCTGCTGATGAAGCTCTTGTGATATGATCAAAAGCTCCAGAACAGCTACTAAATGAAATGTGTGGTAAGATTTTTTGGTCAACTGGAATTTTTTTGAAGGTCCAGAGTGAGCTTTGATGCTTATAAACAATACTTTTTGAGGTTATATTGTCCAATTGTATCCACATACTGTATTCAATCAATATTTTAGACAACTCTCTCAGCAAGCCATGATTTTTGGTATTGGAAAACTTTAAAGTTGAGGTTAGTGTCGGCAGTTTATTACCGAAAAGTGCCAATAACACAGAGGGAAAAACAAACCCTGAAAAGATCAAGGATTGGTATATAAGAAACAGTATTTACTTTCTTTTAAAGTGAGACACTACAGGTGAATAGGGTAAAATTTTAAAATAATAGATATCATCATGAAACTTCCTCAGTTGATTACTGCAATAGTATGAGAAAAAATGTATTTCAAGTTTTTAAAATTTTAATGTTTAATAATGCAAATTAGGCATTACCGCATTAAATATGTGCAAATTTGCATATATTTTTAGATAAAGCAGGTGCAAAATTCTTTGAGGATATCTGCTTTTAATACCTAGAAAATCAAACTATACTGTCCATAGCCTTAAAAACTTGATTTTCGCCATATTTTTGGGAATAAAATGTCACATAAATCAGGCTAGGAATGATTTATTAACAAATCCCTCTGTAAATATATTCAGAATATAGCTAGGTGTATAACTGGAAAGTTTGGTGTGCATAGGTGCTGCAGAGGCTGAAAAAAAAAATCATTTTGAGAAAATTGCATTCAAATAGCACAATAACATTATACAAGTAGACATAATGTAATAAAATAAATGTCTAATGTATAATTTGAATGTTTTCTTTACAGCAGTTTGAAAGAATACATATCCAAGGGGTAAACTTAAAATCTCAAAATTGACCACTGCATGAAAAATCAATGTTTTTGCCTACCATGCCTCACATTTCATCTTATTTCGTTCTAACTGAAATGTCCGTGTACATGTTCTATGTGTGTTTACTGTGATGTACATGTCATTGTGCAACCATGTTTTGAAAACTGACAAATGAATGGGTTCAACAAATTGACATTGAACTGCAGGGGAAATAAATACCGATAAAACCCACAGCCTCACATTCCAACAACTCCAACTACTATGAACAGTGAAAGGCCTTTTACCACCTAAGGTCTTGTTCATACACAAGTGTATTTGAAAATAGCTTTTGGCTAAGGAGTTTTTGGCTTGAGATGCCGAATGTGCATCACAAATGAGGCAACATTTCATGCAATAGCGGAGGTGGCCAGATAGTGCTGGCCCTGACCTTGCTAACAGGACTTTTTGCATGTTTACACATCAATGTGGAGTTACTCTTCCACTATATTGAGGAACGGAGGCGTCGGTATGAGCCACAGAGGCAGCTGCTCCAGGTAGCCTTCCAGTAACAGCTTTTTAAGGCGTCTGATTGGAACAAAATTGGAACAAATCATTCTAATAACACACAATAATGAACAAAACAATGCTTTATCTCAGTCCGCAGACTTTAAAATAATGTAATGGACTGCACAACAGTATTAACCTTCTTTCCACAACTGACGCCCTGCCGATGCACACCTGTTTCCACTGTCACTGATTGAGCACCCTTATGAAAGTTAACCTTGCAAACCAAAAAGATGAAGAGTCACCGGCTTTAAACACACAGGTGCCAGGTTGATTTAAGAACAGAGACAAGGAAACAGTGATGAGACATGAGTGTAAATTAATACCGGGCTGGTGGGAGGGTGCACACATCAATAATCCCCATCAATCTCTGGAACAAATTATGAGCTGCGTTCATTTAAAATCCAATTATCCTCATTATTGTCAGCAGTTGATGCATGTTAATGATGCATGAAATAGCTGAACATTTTTTGAGACTGGCGTTAGAACAGGCAGTCAGAGTGTGATGACACGCAGCTGCCACAAGATGGAGAAAGAGTTCTGCTGTGCTTTAGTGAACACCAAGGCAGAGCTTCAGTGGTGTGATAAAAATAAAGGAAAAGTGTGACTCATGATAATTAGCTTTCACTGAACTACATTTCAGAAATTCAAATAATTAGTCTTACTTGAGAAAGGGCTTGCTGCACATTTCTCTGGAGTTTCTCTTGGAGTTAATTCTGTTAAGAGGTTGTGTTGAAACATTCAAAGGCAATTAAATTCAGTCTGACTGTTTGCAGGCTTTTGTCTTTGTGTGTGTGCACATGCACGCATATATTTGCCCACATTTGGCATCCCTCTGGTCTTTGGCATTACCTGTTCATGGAAGTTAGGCAAGGTGAAGGCAGGTGCTATTTGTCATCCGGATCACGTTCCAAAACTGTTCCAGGGGCTTATGCAGCAATAAATTATTAAATCTTGATGGAATTCTTGTTGTTTTGGCTGATAATGTTTGAGATACAAAGAACACAAATGAAAATTAAAAATGAAGAATGAAATGCAACCTCTTTAACTCAGTAAACTTAGTAAACTTGCCGATTCAACGTTTCTTGGTCTAGTGTGACTGGGAGCTTATGGAGGCTAATGTTAGCTAATATTAGCAAAGGTTATACTGGTTTTGCTGTGTAACTATCATAAGTGTCTTTGTGTGTGTAGACATGCAAGCATATTTAATATATATTTCCTCAAATTTGGCATCAGTCTTGTCTTTGGCATTACCTGCATATGGAGGTTAAGCAAGGTCAAGAAAGTAAGCTACGATCTGCCATCTAGATCATCAAACTCTCCCAGTGTCTTATCTAGCAATAAATTATTGAACCTTGATGGAATTCTTATTATTTTGGCAGATAACTTTTGACACACAAAGAGGACAAATGAAAAATAGAAATGATGAGCAATAAAATGCACCCTCTTCAATTCAATACACTCATGGGATTTGCCGATTCAACAATTCTTGGTCTAGTAAGACTCGTCGCTTGCAAAGGCTAATGTTAGCTAATCTAAGCAAAAGTTAGTCTGGTTTTGCTTGGTAACTGACATGTGTCTTTGTGTTTGTACATGTTCAAGCATATTTATCATTGACCAAATCTGGCATCCCTCTGGTCTTTAGCATTACCTGTATATGGAAGTTTGGATAGGTAAAGGATTGTCGCTACTATTTGTCAACCAGATCATGTTTTAACTAGCAATATATTCTTAAACCTTGATGGAATTCTTGTTGTTTTGGCTAACTTGAGACATACTGAACACAAATTGAATATCTGAAATGATGAGCAATAAAATGCACCCTTCTTCTTCCTTTTAAACACTCAGTAAATGGGCTGATACAACCTTACTTGGTCTGGTATGGCTGGTAGCTAATGGAGGCTAATGTTAGCTAATCTTAGCACAGGATAGCTCAGTATTGCTGTGTAAGTGAAGTTTGTATGTTCAATGACTTGATGACCAGTGGCTGATCTTCCTATAGGCGACAGAGGAACCTACCTAGGGCGCTACCCAGAGGGTTGGCAGCAAAATTGCCCATCTAAGGCCTCATATGAAAGACAAAATAAGCAAATTTGCACATACCCGATTCTCTTATTGTTTTTTTTAAATATGTATTTGTGTTGACATCTCATTAGCTCTGTTCTTGTTAGTATTAAATACAATAAATATGAACGATAACAAATATAGGGGTGGCAGGGGAAACTTGCCTCGGGCACTGAATGTGCACGGTCTGCTCTCCTCTTTAAAACTTACATTGGATCACTTTAATGCATCCAGTGAAATAAACAGAATCTACATACTAATGCAACACACGTGGTGCTTCTAAGTCAAGCCGTAAACCGAACTCTGTCAAAAACCACCTTCTAAATTCCCTTCAAATGGCTCCATAATAGGGTTTATACACAAGCAAAGACTGTTTTTCAGATTTGGCCCCAGAGAGAGCTTTTACGACTCATAAACATCATTGATGACTTATTATAGCCCACATGCACGACTACACCGCACCCGAATATCTTGGGTTACAAGACGTGGAGAGGAGGGATCCTGCCCTTTTAACATCAAAGCGAAAGTAGGGGCCACTTTTATTGTGAGAGCCTCACAATGCTGTGCATGCGTTTTCAAGAGGGTAGAGGAGGAGAGGGGATTAAGAAAAGAGTGCAGTGAAAGCCTCATCTGTAAACAACATGACAGTTACTAAAGCTGTAAACGGGGTTTAATCCCTGTTATGTGATGGGTTTGACTAAACACAAAGAGGAGCACCGGGTCAGAACCCTGTTAATCATGTCACTTTCTATTAGGTCTTATTGGATCTTCATTTTACTGTACAGTAACTCGCTTTTCACTGACCGTCCAATTTAAATTACAATGCAAAAAGCAAGCTCTGACACAGCTACCCTCATCAGCAGAGCTGTGTTTGGAGTATGCGTGCTCTTCTCGATGACTTTGAGGCTCATAAAGGCAGTAGAGTGTGCACCACCCATCACAGATGGTCACATTGAACACACATCACATTGAATTAGGGCCACGGCACCTCCAGGATGCTCAATAGGCAGCTCCCAGTTCTGAACCTCTGTCTCCTCACCTGCTCTGTGCAGCCTGGCAGGTGTTGGAAGCTTCATTTAATAGACTGCAATATATCTTTGGGCCAGAGCCCTAGCTGGTAAGAGCTGCCAACATGCCTAGATTTAACTCCCGATAGCTGTGATGAGAGCTATAAATTATATTGTAATTGCTCTAAATATTATTGTAATTGCAACTAGTGCTGTATGTTGCTCTGCCTAACAAGAGAGCTGTTTGTTTGTGTACAGAAAATTCTGTAAGGATGCCAGATGTTTTTACACCATGCAAATGTTTCTTTTGCAAGGACAATATTCATTGATCCACAGTGAGGAACAAACAAGAGCTGGATGAAGAAGAAAGCTTGTCAAGTCAATTTTTATACAGCCTAATATCACAAATCACAGTGGTCAGTTGTTAAAATACACCCTGGAAAATGATGTTAGTCAATTGTATCATTGCTACTTCATTCAGTCCCTTACTGGAGCAATGCCAATTTGAGTTTTGAAATGATTTTAGGCACGAAACCAACTGTTTTGTTTTCAAACATGTTGATTTATTGAGCTAAAATGGAAAGAGTGTGTCTGTTTGTATGCCTGTCCTTCATTTTTCTTGAAAACCATTCATCCCATTGACCTCACATTTGGTGAGAGTATTTATGAGGACCCAAAGAGGTAGGCTACGCAGTAACAAAGCAGAATAGACGCCTGTGTTTAATGGATGGGACCACAGATGAGATGGGTGCATTTTGAGGATGTCGTTTTAGAAGCAGCTAGTAGCAGTTAGCGGCTAACTCAAAGGAGAAGAACTGCAACCGAAAATGGGATAACAGTGAGGTCCGGGAGCTCCTTACCGTCACAGCAGAGGACAAGATCAGCCACTGTATAACGGGATTGTAAACTATTGTTGCTATGTTATGCCATTGTATTTGTTTAGAAAGTGTAGCCAATATATGTCACACCTCTTTTACCTCTGGGATGCTGGCATGCAGTCCAAAATCCACATGATGCCGTTAACATTTGGTTCTGTGTCAAAATGCAAATGAGGCAATAGGGAGGGACTTTGTAGCAGCCCTGTAGTGTAATCTCTACATGAAAAGGGCTATTTGGGCCAAATGCTGGTGTGAGCTTTTGCACCCAGTGCGTACACTCCAGCATTGCCAGGGAATGCAACTATGCCGTTGTAGGTTCATTTCTCAGGACCCAAGAATGCATAGTGTCGAGTGTGAGGTTGCGTGGGTGAGCAGTTCTGAACAGGTGATCACTAGTCTGAATAATGTCAACTTAAAAATCCGCAGCCTTCAGAAATGTAAGGTTTGGTAACTTGATCACACATCCATAGGGCAATTCAGAAATTTGGTTAGAGGTTCTATTGATTGTAAGTGTGACTGTTTTACATAATATATTTGTGTTATTATTCCCCTTTATACCTGCGCCAAGGATATTTCAGAATGTATATATATACTGTAGCTGTTTCATTATTTCAGCAGCTAACAGGCCAGCTCAGGGCAGTTTTTACAAAGTTCATTTCCAGATTGACAGATTGACAGAGAACTAGCCCTTGGGCATTAAGCTACATATTATATCTTGCATCAGCATGTACTTAGGTAGTAATTTCACTACATACAGCAAATTCTGCAGGGGCAGGGTAGACTGCGGCTGAATGCATGTTGTAAAGTGGTGAGAAGGGCATGTTCAGGCTAAATCGGGGTGTTAAATCATTCACTGAAGCCTAGACGTTGGAAGTCGTTTTATATAGTAGATGTACAGCTGTTAAAAGACACTCCACTCATAGAATATAATACATTTGTACAGATGATGTCATTGAGGTTACTGCTGCATTCACATAGAATGAGGCAGGCTGTGTTATGTTTTTGCTATGTTTTCAGAAACATAATTCATACTGTCTGAGTGTAAGATGACAAACTGTGTGACCTGGCCACCATGTTGGAGACAAGTCTCTCATGTTGCAGCTAAACAGTACACTAAAATATGATTCTGAGAAAAATCTAAGGCAAGAAATAGTCTGTGCAGAGTCAGAGTCGTATTCAGATCAGTGCTTCCTAGCTTGACAGACCTTATCTCTGATTGGTTGTTATTACGAATCTTGCAAGTGCCATTAGGAGCATCAGGAGGAGGCAGAGAAACAGGATCTTTGTCATACAGTATTTGCTGAAAAAGTACTGCAGCTTTAATGAACCATACATGAAAACTTTGAGCACAATCTGTGCTTTTAATTAAGCAAAGTCTCCATCAGCCGATGCATCTTCATTTTTATCTCCACCTACACTGATTTGTTGGCAGATTTGTAAATTACCAGCTGCTCCAAACTGCCCCTCAACTCTCGATGAAAAGCACGGGTGTGTTAAGTAATCAAAAGCCTCAATCAATTAATGAAAGCTGACCTTGACTGAAAATGTGCCCTCTACGCTCTTAAACCATAATTAAGACAAGACGCCTCCTCCTATTCAGTGTCTGCTGAGTGGAATCCGTAATTTGCACACCCCTCTTGTTGCAATATGTTTTCACAAATGTCAGTTATTTTCTCAGATTGCTGGGATAATGAGCGGAGTGTTCCTAAGATGAATGGATTTTTTTTGTTGTTGTTGGTGCCTACAAAGCCGTGATTATCTATTCATTATCTAGTTGACTTGAGAAGTACAGTTGTATCGTGCTAAAAAAACACACAATCGCTTGTTAATCCCAGTGCAGTGTAGCGCTGTTTTGAAATGGAACGTCGGAGAAAACAAGTTATTTCAGTGTGCTTGCAGATCTGCAGCATTTTGTCCCACTTTTTGCAGCACTGACCATAGGCTCATGTGAATGCTGCAATTGTTGGCTCGACTTAAAACTCCTAATGTCACGTGCGGTTGCCAGCTGAGCCACCAGGAAGCCTACAGGCCTTTGTTTTATGACTCAGATGTGATTTGGTTCATTTCATTTATTCGGTAAAACACATAAAGCACAGGGGGAACAAAATCACTGAGGATGTCACATTACAGGCAGGCTTATTCTGTGTGCTAAAAATGAGCAGGATGCTCCAACATTAGCTGTAAATCATCTTAATCACAGCTTTGGATACTGTAATAAGTGAGGTGTGTATAAGTGCAGGAGCCATATTTGATCTCTAATTTAAAAAATGTCTTTTTCCAGGCAGCAATTTATTCAAATATCCCGACCAAGCAAATCATAATAAATCACATGATTACACAGTGTGAGACATCTGGACATTCTAGATTAGCACTCCAACTTCTGGGTTTAAATATTTTTTTTTAAATCCTGGCGAATATTTGTGCTCGCTGCGGACAACACACATACACACACACACACACACACACACACACACAATCCCTCCAGCTGAGAGGTGCTGAACTCACTCTCCATATGACCTTATCTTTACAGTGTGCCACTCTGAGGAGATTTACTTCAAAATGACACCAAATCCTGTTTAGCACAGAGAATAAAATGTTGGCTCCCTGCGTCACTGCTGCAGCCAGTGCATGGGCGTGTATGCACATGCAGACTTTATGTGTACAGAAGCATTTTGTCTCTCTTTGAAGTCAAAACTGTGTGACTCATTTGTTATTTGAGGAGGTTTTTGGCTTCTCCGAAAGGTCACTAACAAGTCAAGCGCCTAGAAGACAAAACTTTGTGTCTTGATGATGTAAAACTACGGGAAACAGAGATTATGACGCAATAACCTAGTTTTGATTATAAACAAAATACAGTAATCCTCACACACCCTCATTCCACCCTCACTCTGATCTCATCTTTACGTGTCCAGATTGATCAAGATCGAGATTGATCGATGGTTTCAACACCCCGACAGGTTGGGTGGGTGGAGCAGGCAGGTGGGTGGAAATTAATGCCATCCCCAAAAGCATCAATTCATCCTTAATGTCCCTGCTAATGTCAAACTGTCCACAGCATGAAACATAAAGTCCCAATTATTCAAATGCAGCAGTACAGTAAACAAGGTTAAATAAATGAGGTCGGATGAATAAGCACTGTGGTTATAGATAGAGATTAAGGACAAGTTAGTTGCTTATAAACCCACGTGGGACTTAAATAGACGTGCTGTGTCGCATGAGTAAGCGCGTCTTTGTTTGGACACTTGTGAGCCTCTATGAAATTGAGATAATGTGATTAATTCCCCTCATCTGCAATTATATGCTGTGACATAAAATTGTTAATTATCATTTGAGAGCAGGAAATTATACTGCAGGGGTGTGCCATTGTGTGTGTGAGTGCATCCTCTGGGGCTGCAGAGGTTGTTTTCTAATTGTACAGTAATCTGTGACACATTACCTGCATTAAATTGTAGGTTTTTTTTTATTGCAATCTAGAATTTGGTCAGCTGCAGTTACTCTGGGTTAATTTAGGGCTCTTTGGCAACTTAAAGGGAGAGTTCAGATTTTTTTTGAAGTGGGATTGTATGAGAAACTAATCCAAAGTCAGTGTATTGCATACAGTAGATGTCAGTTGGCAAGCCCCCAAATTGGAGAAGTGGCAGTAGTGCCGGCACAGAGGCTAAGCAATGTACTGCTGTGGATGGGGGCCAGCAGCAACATGCATTTTAGCTACCTAAAAAAAGTCTGGTAACACTTTACTTGAAGGTATCTACATAAGGGTGACATGACACTGTCATGAACTTATGTGTCATAAACATTATTTACATGTCATAAATGTTTATGACTGCTGTCATTCGGTTTTTGTCATGACAAGTTGACATTGTTTGGGATGTCCTTATTATGACAACTTGACATTAACCAGGATGACATTACCAGAAGATTCCTTTGTCATAACAATAATAACCATTATGTCAACTTGTCGTAAACACAAAAAGAGGTGCATTTCTTATTAATGTCAAGTTGTTATCACAAAGACATCTTCAGGTAATGTCATCCTGGATAATGTCAAGTTGTCATAATAAGGACATCCCAAACAAATGTAATGTCAACTTGTCATGACAAAGACAACTTCTGGTAATGTCACTTTGATTAATGTCAAGTTGTCATAATCAAGACAAACTAAACAATGTCAAATGTCATTACGAAAACCGAATGACACTTAATAAACGCTTATGACATGTACATAACGTTTATGACTGCTGTCATTAATTGTCATTCGGTTTTTGTAATGACAAGATGATATTGTTTGGGATGTCCGTATTATGACAACTTGACATTAACCAGGATGACATTACCAGAAGATGCCTTTGTCATAACAATAATAACCATTATGTCAACTTGTCGTAAACACAAAAAGAGATGCATTTCTTATTAATGTCAAGTTGTCATAATCAAGACAACCTAAACAATGTCAACTTGTCATTACGAAAACCGAATGACACTTAATAAACGCTTATGACATGTACATAACGTTTATGACTGCTGTCATTAATTGTCATTCGGTTTTTGTAATGACAAGATGACATTGTTTGGGATGTCCGTATTATGACAACTTGACATTAACCAGGCTGACATTACCAGAAGATGCCTTTGTCATGACAATAATAACCATTATGTCAACTTGTCTTAAACACAAAAAGAGGTGCATTTCTTATTAATGTCAAGTTGTTATGACAAAGACATCTTCAGGTAATGTCACTTTGTTTGAGTTGTCTTGATTACAAAAAGCAAATGACACTTAATGTCAGCAGTCATAAATGCTTATAACATAATGTTCATGACAGGTTCATGTCATAGTTATGGCAGTGTCATGTCACTCTTATGTAGATACCTTCAAGTAAAGTGTTACCAAAAGTCCTTACCAAAAATGTAAGTGTATGCTATATTGAGAGTATTGTCACTGTTTTACCTTTTCATCATACAGTAATTTTGCTGAACACAGAGCTGCTGGTCTAAAACTAATCCATCCAATCAATTATTTAGTTGCGCTATTGTGTGACTTCGGTGCATCAAAAATGAACACTTTAAACCCCAAAGTCACAAATTATACACACAAACTAACTGACTAAGGCAGCGGTAGACCAGTAGCTCTTCTGTACAGTGGTAGTAAATGATTCTCAATGGAGTCTGGCCTTGCAGAGTGCGAAATAACAGCTTTAGTTCCCGGCTGGAAATCTGACATTAAGGTAAAGGAATGAAACTATTCTCATGTTGTGTACACTTTAACTGAAATTGATTTTTAGGTGGCGAAAGGTGGTCCCATCCATTCCTGCTTCACTGACTATGGTTATGTACTTCACACAACCCCACTTCAAAAGATCTGAACTATCCCTCTAAGCCAATAATGTATTAAAATAGCATGTGATTAAAATCAATAATACTAAGCTGTTGGGCATTTCCTTTTAAAACAACCCGTATGAAAACAACTGATATGAACCTTTTTTTCTGCCCTGCTCACTCAACAGGTTAAAGCAGCACTTCGCCAATTGTATTTCAAGCTGTCAGGATCAGTCTACTTGTCATGGGGAGTACTGCTAAGCCGGTGAAATAGCTGCATAATGTCTCCTGTAGCCTTGGAGAAGCTCTCGAAAAGTCTGACGATGCCATCAGGTTATCTCTGCGTGTGCTCGGAGACTACAAATTCATAATGAAAAGGCTGCCTTACAAACTGTGGCATGGAAAGAGGTTTAGGATCTTGTGAAAGATGCTGCTCCAAACTGCCCCTCAAACCAGAACCAGAGGGTGGGCGCTACGCTTCCACAAAGACGGCGTCTCGATCAGTGGCAGCTGCCGCATAAGCGCAGTGCAGTGGCGGCAATGAGCCAGCCAGTCGGTTTCCCACGTGCGCTAACATGCGACTCAACAAACCACAGAGAAGCTCGGATTACAACATACACAGATGGATCGTGACTTCAATGTCTGCTTGGAATGTCATTACTCCACTATATCCCCTCAAAGCAAATAGCGGCTTGCTGCTGTTTAATGCTCTGAATATCAAATGATGTAAGATAAAAGCTCCGCATGTGTCGTAATACAAGATTAAAAGTGCATACTCAGTATCATCGGCAGAATTAAAAGCATCCAAAGTAAATGTGCTTATCATCTTATTAACGTCTCATTTTTCATGACATTATTCTCACCATCTTTAGATAACTTCTTCTCCCCCTTGTAAATCAGATTAAAGTCATTGTGTGCATTTTGGTCGTTGCAAAACAAGGTGTGTGCAAGCGCAACTCTGTGCATGTGTGTGTAGGTGCATGCTGACGCCTGCACTTATTGTCAGGGGATTAAGACCACTAAGCTAATTCAGTGGAGTAATAAAGGATTTCTGTAAACTCCAGATTAATTGGGATTAAGCACTTAAACATTTTTAGGTCTCGTTGAGGCTGAAAAGAAGGTGAGGGGAAAACACTTTTCACTCCAGCGGCCCCTGAGGGCGAGAGCATTCAAGAGCTGTGTGATGTCTGCCACTTAAGAATACAGCAGCTGAATGAAGGAGCCCTGGAGCATTAGCCACCTGTGTGCCCTTTTGTCTGCACCCGTAGGAGTATCACATGTGCGTCCCTGTTTTTTCAGTTCACATCCTCTTGTCACTTCTTGGAAGAAGTGAGCTGATAATCACGTCACTGAAGTCTGGACGGTGAGTGTGTAAAATTGGACCTTTGTGCATGGATGTCCGCCAGTCTCCGGCAACACCTTGGATAGTGTTGCATGAAATGAAGTAACAAGGCGAGGGCTGTGCAGCGGTGGAGGCCAGGGTATTTGAGCGGGTATAAAAGGGTTTAAGTTGGGGAGTGGTTGTTTTCAAAATCCTTGCAACTTATCTGCCCAATTTCTTTTAGACAGCGAGGGCTGTTCCGCTCTGTTGCACTGTATTTGTGTCCACCAGCCCTATTAGCTTCTGAAGCTCAGGCTCTTCAAAGTTTCAACATTCAGAGGAACTCAGAGTTGCTCCGCAGCTGTAATTGCTTTCTCATAGCGATACTTGTTCAGAAACGCTGTAATGTTACAGTCATTTCCACAGTAGTGCATACTTACTGAAGATAAACAGGTTTTATATAGATTTATTTGCATATTGATAATTTCTTGTAAGAGGAATTTGTCTTTAAGTGAAGACATTTCATGCCTCTCTGTGAGTTAAGAAACTTTTACCACTCTTGCTCTGAGGAAACCTTGATAAAAAAGTATGGCCTTAACAGGTCAAGCCGAAAACAAGGATCCTAAGTTTCCGAGATTTCAAAAAAAGTGTGGACATACAGTACATTGAGCACACTCAGCTCCAACAATTCATTGCTGAACTTTTCCTAAACCCACAGAAACTGTATGTCTTGGCTCCATGAAACCATTAAACCAACTCCTGAAGTGCCACCAGTCTTGCGAAACACTCCTCCAGCTCCCTTTCACACCATATCCAATTAAGGGCAATTTATTCTCATGACACAAATTTGGACCATGTGTGCAGGCGTAGAGCAAAAACACGCAGGACAGGTGGACTGTGTTAGGAAACACTGTTACATAATTAGAGTGAATAAACAGAATAATGAACAAGCAAACGAGCTAGTCGGGAAATTAACCTTGTGAACCCGAGGCTGTGTTTCGCACACTGTATTTTTAGCCCTCATAGTGTAGTCACTGCATGTCTGAGCCTGGCTGTCATGGCGTTCTTAGGGCAGGTCAGGCTTTGACGAAACACTGTCAATTTGGCACGTGAGTGGTGCTGCATACTGACACAGCAGAGGATGTGGCTAATGACTTGAAACATAAATGAACAAAGTGATTACCTAATGACTGCTTGCTGAGCCCTGCTCCTCTTAGTTACTGTTGACACACCTTTCACTTCAAGGGACATCAGGCAGACAAGTGTCACCAGCATAAAAACAGGGATAGGGTGGTAGCACATCAAATGATTTTTAAGCAATGAGAAGGGGACTCTATATGGTGGTATTTTTCTGTTTATTTTGAATACCTTATGATCCCCAAGAGGCAAAAGGGTCTAACAAAAACTTTAAAATGTAAAATTTCCAACAGTCCTCAAACACATCATGTGTGGTGAACCCATCGGTCAGGAAACATAACCACGTCTAAGCTTCACTAATAAAGACCACACGCCACAATAAGATTTTGAATGATTTATTGCACAGGATGGATTAGTGGTTCGGAGGAAAGCACGAAGGGGTGAGGATCAAGGGATTAGAAAATGAAAGGATGTGGATGGGGGATGAAGGGATGAGGGTCGAGGGTTGAATGGATGAGGGATGAAGGGTTGAGGGATGAAGGATGGACAGTGGAATGGATGAGGGATGGAGGGTCGAGGGTCTAATGCATGAGGGATGAAGGGTTGACGGATGAAGGGTTGAGGGTCGAATGGATGAGGGATGAAGGGATGAGGGATGGAGGGTTGACAGTCGAATGGATGAGGGATGGAGGGTTGAGGGTCGAGGGTCGGAAGGATGAAGGGATGAGGGTCGAATGGATGAGGGATGAAGGAATGAAGGGATGAGGGTCAAATGGATGAGGGATGGAGGGTTGAGGGATGAACAGATGAGGGTCGAATGGATGAAAGGATGAGGGATGAAGGGTTGAGGGTCAAGGGTCGAATGGATGAGGGATGAAGGGATGAAGGGTTATGCATCAGGTGTGCTTAAACACTATTGGGTGGAAATAGGATGTGTTGGAGGCGTGGTCTTTGTTCCCTAGTTATAAAACTACATTTAAAATAGTCATATTTTATCAAAATATCTTTGCTCTATGTGTCATTTAAAACTATTAAAAACTATTTCCACCAACTAGATTCTGCAAGAAATATTACACTCTGTGCTACTACACACATGACAAAATGCTGCTACTGTTGTAGCCTGTGACATGTTTTCTTTCTGGCGAGGAAACAGACATCATATGCACATATTGCTAATGCTGCCTGTGTGTGCCTGCTGTGATGTGTGTGTGTGTGTGTGTGTGTGTCTGGAATATGTAAGCTGATGAAATACTGTTGGTTCTGCGCGTTGGGATCAATGACGGGTGGCTGTCATGCATCCATCTATATTCCGCTGTGGTGCACCGACAGCTTGTGTGATGAAGCGATTGGCGAGGAGGATTTGCATTTCGCTTGAGAAATTAGCTGTTTGTTTGGGTGATAACTCTCACTCCCCCTCGTGCTGTTTGTTCAATGCTACCAACATTTGGTGTGAGTATAAAAAAATATGGGCATTGATGATGGAGGGGAGGGTCATGCATTTTCTCCCAGTCAGGCTAATGTAAAAATACAAAACAAAACAAACCCCCTTCTCTGATAAATAACAGACAGTCCCTTAGCTTAGGCTACACAGAGAGAGAGTAGCACGGAGGCTGTTTACTTATACAAGAGAAGAAGCTTTTATATAGTTGTAGACCAATCGATATGTTTGGTGAGCATAACGCAATGGACACCACAAAAAGCTATTGTAAACAATGCTGTTTTTTGTACCTGCAGCCCCACAGAATAACAGAGTGTGAAATGCCAGCTGGCCTTGGAAGTAAAGTTTGGTTATGACGATAAGCAGCTAGTAAGTTGGAGCACGCCACATAAGGATGTGGAAATATCCAGAGCTTGACAGGCCTGCCGTGCCTAGCAACGGTTGCTAAGCTATGATTGAACAGTCCCTATTTGGGACGGGGGTTAAGCAAACATTTGTTTATTAAATAACTTGAATTTGTTCAGCAGGAGGCTCCTTGACAGTAAACTCACAAGAGGCCAGTTACAGCGAGTTCATTACCCCTGTTAGCAAGAAATTTCTGCAACGTCACGACTGACCCAGGAGGCTGTTTAGGATTTTACAGTCTGTAAATTATATTTATGCACAACGACGGCGCCGCCACCTGAAAGACAACCGGCTGCCGCTCAAGGTCGCCACACTGGAATGAACATGATGAAAACATGCACTTTAGTACTTCACATACTCATTACTCAGACTCCCATTTGCCACCGGCGCATCAAAACCACAGGAAATTGACAACAGGAGATGACAGATGAGAAATGTGTGTCTTCATATGTCTGCACGTACGTTATGCATCAGGGTGTGTAATTTCGCCTTCACCCTGCGATGGCGTGCAGCCCACAAATGGCCCGCGGGGTGAAAAAACCAGAGAACAAAAAACCTACAGTGAAGCGCCGGTCTCGATGCACAAAAATTGCTCTCCTCCAGCCTCATGATTCGGTTGATTATCCACGCCGCTCACCTCCGAGTGACATGACACAATATGAGAGATGATGAATACGGCAGCTCGTCGGCTGTATCAGCGGTGGCCGGGACAGAAAGACAAACAAATAAAGAAACAGAAAATCCTCAAATAGGAACTGCTGTTTGAAGGGGTATTATTGAAAACGCCTCTCTGAGCTTTATTCAGATTCTTTGTCAGCCTTCACAGCCCTGATCTCAAGGGGTTTAGTATCAAATCCTGGACATGACAAGTAATGACTATTTATAGCGCAAGAAGTGTTGGATAATAGCTTATTAGATCACTCACACTGAGGCGAACATCTCAGCATGACAATGAGGCGATCCTGCTTCTGTCTTTTGTTTATTTCTATATTTCTTTTAAGAGAAAATCTTGTTTGATGCTACTGTTTACTGACAAACATCAAAAAGCCAACACAGGAGGCTCGTGGAATTATCTCCCTCTTTATTTTTCCTCCCCATCCCGCTCCTTCTGTGCCTCTTATAGCACTGTGTACATTAGTACCGCTTCTCTTAGCTAAAACAGCGCTAATCCAAACGTGGAGTGAATTAAGCAGTCAGCCGTTTAAGGCCCAGCAGTCGTTTAACGGGGAGAGTATGAACATGACCAAGTACAGGTCGTCTCTGGCACCGCTTTACAGCCTTTCATATAAACATGACTCCGGGGTCAAGTTGTCGCTAAGTGTTCTTCGAGGATGAGTGCGTATAAATACAGGACTTTCCTGTGGTAATCCCTCCCTCGCAGTGGCCTCTTGTCCTTTCCTTCTTCCTTTTCCACCTGCTCCCCCTCCTCTCCTCACATCCATCCATGTTTTATTCTTCCTCAGTCCCTCTTTCCCTTCATTCCGCCCCCCCTTCCTTTCATCCTTCCTCGCTGTTGTGTCCCCCTCCTTTGTTTCCCCTTCGCTTCTTTTATTCTCCCATGCCTGTCCGTTCCATCACATCCCTCCCACTACCCTCGGTGTACAGTAAGACTGCAACGCTCCTCTTCCCCCTCTCTATCTGTCTCTCACACACATACACGCACACACGTAGCAGCGGGCTCGTGTGGAGTTTTATCACAGTCAGCAGTGAGCAGTTTGACAGTGAGGAACGAGCGAGGTTCCTCAGTTTCAAAAAGAGGATTTCCTCTGGGGCAAGGTTTCTCAAACTATAGATTCGCTCTTTAAATAGCGCACAGTGGTAATATACTTTAATGAGCATTTGGCCCAGAATGAGAAACTAAATTTCTTATTGAGGTCGCAGGTCGGGAGGAAGTTCTATCTTGGTTTAGTTTGAAATAATTACCAGGGATAGGATGTTGTCTGGATTGTTGTTGGAACAATTAAAGAGAGTGTGTTGCTGTACAGCGGCCAAGGTGGCAAGTAGTGGTGATTGCATTATAATGGCATTTCAATTTGCTCTTGATTTCTCTGGAGTCATTTGCTTTAAAGACATCATCATTAAGTGGATTGGGATCATACGCAGGACACTGCAAACATGTTTCCTGGCGAGGTACACTGTGAGTGCTGTAGAAGTATTTGTGACGTGTGGAAAGGTAGCACAATTAGAGAGGACTAATAACATTACCAAAGTGCACAGCAGCCTTTTTCTATTTTGTTCTTAGCACAAAAGATACAACTCCTGAAAGCAAAATACAAATAAGAACTTAATTCTCTTGCTGGTATTGGCTGTAGAAATGTCTGCCTTCTCTCCTTTATAACTGAACTACATGGCACTCGGCTTGTCGTGCTCAAAGCGCCCAAAAATACATTTGAAAGGAGGAAGAGTGCATCTACTCATGGACGAGAGGCTCATGACAGTGTGAGATGGAAACATTAATCGTGTCTCTCTTGACTAAGCTGTAATATTAGCTAGCGTAGAGGTGCTAAGTGAGCTAGCAGTAGATGCACACCTCCTTCTGAACATAGCAGAGCAGCTAGCTGCTAAAGAACCAAATATTCATCTCAGGACTTGGTGGAGACCCAAACGGAGATAAAAGGCGATTGAATTATGGCTCTATATTCAACAAGATGTTGGAAAAACAACTGAAAATGAATGCTAATCTTGCTGTGTGTCTTAGGGATGTATAAGTAGGGGTTGCTAGCATGTTAGCATGCCAGATGTCATGTTATGTTGAAAATAGTTCTGACATGAAACTGTTTCTCTAATGGACTGGCTGGCAGTTTCCTTAAAAAGACAATATACAGTTTCAGTTTGAAGGCGTATATTGATTTCAAGGAACAAAAACATTTACCGGGCACAAACCTTCTCAAGTTTAGAGACTTATTAGTACCCATAGAATCCATTTTCATTCAGGTATCTTGTGGTGAGAATTCAAGGGACTCCTTTGAAAATGGCCATGCCAGTTGTTCCAGGTGTTTCCCTGCCAAAATTTTACCAAATCTTGGAGCATTTTTTAAGCTCCCTCCAGAACAAGCTTGCCAGCACAGTTGGAACTAATGGACCTTGAGTTGTCCAATTTCCTTTGCGCTAGCTCAAAAACTGAGCATGCCACATGCCTCTCAAAGACAGTAATGCCAGCCACGTCCAATTATTTTCACCAGTAGGAGCCAAAGGAAGAAGGCAGGTATTGTTTCACAGGGGCCAAGGCTCCCTCTGGCCGCCTGTTGGAGGCTTACAACAAGGTCTGTAGATAATCTTAAGTAAGCTGGGTGCCATCTAGTTCTTTTATGTTCCAGAGGAGGCAGACATCTCTACAGTCGATATCTCCAACACTCAGCAGCTCGCACCAAAACAGTCAAGATTAATAAATGGCACTGAAGGTAAGAGGCAGAATTCTGTCTTTAAGTTTGCTAACATTAGCCTCCATAAGCTACCAGTCATACTAGATCAAAAAAGGTTGCAACAGTAACACCATTGACTGGGTTGAACATTTATAACAGGATGATTACGTTATTTAATTCTATTGAACAAATAAAAAGTGCAGTCTTGATCCTAAAATGAAAGGTGCTTGGAAAAAGAACTCTAAATGTGCTGCTGTCATGGCTATACTGATCTTTTTTGCTTACCTGCACCGGATATTTTGACCACAAGGAGAAAAGCTGCTGAGATAAAATATAAAACAAACCCTTTATAGCAGAGACGTACAGCTGACAGACTCGTTTTTGTCACCACAGCAGATTCAAAGTGTCATTTTTCACCCATTTGTTCAACATTTTAAACACAAATTGTAGAGGAAAAAAAAAAAAGAAGGTGCCGTCATACACTTCAAAGTTTTAACTCCCAAGCTGTCACACAATCCTTCTGCTTTTCCTCTAAGGTTTGCCGGAAAAAAAACAAAGAAATGACAGCCCTATTATACCAAGACACTGCTGCCAACTGTTCGGGAGACACCGGACGGAACAACGGGGGCCATTATCCATAATTAATAACCCTTTGCTTGTTTTAAGCACCCGGCCTATGCATATTTTAAAGAAATATCCAGTGAATATGTTATGTATAGGACTTGTAAGAAGATTGGACAAAAAGAATCAGCATCCCAGAAACTGATGTGAACTTCACTTCCCAGTGCCTGCACACGGCTCCCTTCCAGAGTGCTCAGTTGCTAGGGGACCAGAAGACTAATTTGGCCATTGCATTGAATATGCAGTTTAAAGGCTTTTCAGAGATATTTTTTGACTATCATTACATGCCAGAGACAGTCCGAAGGGAAACATAAGCAATTTGTCACATAGGGATTCAAGCAGCCATGATATCTCAGTGCTATTTTTGATGAGACAAAGTAGCTTGTCAAGGGTGTCTTGTACGCAGGACCATAGAACTTGCTCTCATGAATGTCTTATAGGATAATATCATATGTCTGAACACACAGGCATACTGTAGCTGCCCAGAGCGGTTATATTAAAGTGGCATCATTTGGATGGGCAACAAGACGGGAGACCATGATTAAAAATAAATTAAAGCTGCCCTAACAAATATTTTTTAATAGCAGTGGATGAAATAGCTGTGTGTAATGTGAAAGCTGTAGCTAATAATGACGAACCCATAAAAATTTGAGACTTGGTGGAGACCAAAATAGAGGTAAAAGGCGATTGAATAAAGGCTCAATATTCATCAAGATGTTGGAAAAACAACTCAAAATGAACGCCAATCTTGCTGTGTGTCTTAGTCATACAAATTTGTAAGTTATTTAGCCTCCGGACTGGACAAAAAATACTTTAATTTAGCTAGTTGAAGGTATGCAATGCAGGATTTGTTGGTTACAGTTTCGGAAATTGGTCCACAATTTCATAGTTTCCTCTTGGCTGCATGCTGCTTATGTTCCGGCCCAGACTTCACCTGCCCGCTGTGCCAATAAATGTCCCAAATATGGCAAAATAAGAAGAAAATATAAGTGGAGGACAGAGCCTCTGCAGATAAATGCACTGCAACACACTTTGAGTGGGTCATAACTGATGAAGTCTAGATGTGTATTTTTTAGTTAAACCCTGCATAATATACCTTTGAAAATCTGGTTATTTAATACAACAAAATTTGATATAAACATCAAACCATCATCGCTGTGTCTACAAGCCTACATCCCTTACTCTGCGTTCCTAGAGCAGCTGGTAACAGTAAGCACCTTATGTGGGAGCTTTGCGTGTGATCCTCACACCCCGAGGCTGCGATCACACCAGCCCCTTCATCCCTTGACTTTTGTTTTGCAGCACCTTTATGGTGCGAGCTGAGCGTCAGCACATTCTGAGGCACTCGACGCTGTCCCTCCAGCGCACGATCAGGTCTGTTTTGATGCTGCCAGCTTGTCATTTAATGCCTCAATGAGGTACATGCGCAGACACACAAACATCATTTTCAAGAGGGACTGTGCGCATAAAAAAAAAAAAAAAAAAGCGCTGTGAGAAAATAAACGCCTGCAGCAGAGAACACAGCATTAGTTCTGTTGATGGGTAGATGCCTTAAGCGCTGACAGCTTTCAAGAGACAGTGATTGCCTTGTTGGCTTTCTCCTACATTTCAGAAGTGAAGTAGCTGCTTTTGTAGTCAGAGCAATGTTACAATGTATTATACATATTCTGACACACTGTGTGCTTCAATGGCGTATTGCAGTTTTTGCACCAATTTTAACTCAGATGTGTGAATAATTGGATTTGTTAAAAATAAAGGAATTGTATGATTAAAGGCAATCTTCTTTGTTGTTCATTTTCTCCGCTCATATTTCATGTTTTGCCTTTGTTTCCCATGCTGACTCAATAACTTCTCCTCATTTGTAGGAAGCCGAGAGGACAAACACAGAATCCCTTGGGTTACACAAAGCTGGAACACACACCAACTCGCTTTGACGCATGAACACACGCGCACGGAGGGGCGCGCGCGCAGAGTTTGGCTAACAACACTGCCCTCTCCTCTTTCATTAGACCCATGCACAGGTGCAGAGCGTGCTCTGTGCTGATGAAAAATAATTTATCAAAGTCTGTGGTGGCATTGCGGCAACCTTTTTCTCCAAATGTCACCTTCAAAGGGGGCTCCTTGCTCACGCATTATTGTTCTAAGGCAACAGAGCCCAGAAAAGCCTGGGGCAACTAAATGAGGTTCCCATTATGAACGCTATGATTAAGTGTCCCATGGTGCAGTAACAAATCCAGCGCTCACCTCACCCTACCTTTAATCTACATTGTCTGCCTGAGAAAAGGGCAAAGTCACTCTTCTCACCTATCAAACCCTTTTTCTTAATTGATCATGATTTCACTTTGTTCAAGACATTCACCTTCCTTTAGTGGTTGGCGTAGGTGGTGCTGTGGTTTCTTACTCAGTGGTTTCATGTTGCAACTCTGTCCCCTACCGTATATAAAACCGTATATAAAATGTATATGACTAATTTGCTTCCAAACATAGCTTGGAGGTATCTTGCTGCCTAAATTACAGAAGTGTGACATCCTCATACTGCACAGACGATTATTAGTTAAAGGGACACTCCATCAGTTTTACATATTAAGTTCAGTCTTCTGTGGATATGGAGGAGATCAAACCTACATTTGCAGCCCATTCATTTCAATGACGAATTAAAGGTGCCCTGTGGGTTGTTTTTGTAAACATTCATTAATATGCCGTAACCACTTGTTCTGTTGGGGGTTGTGGGGGGCGCTGGGTCCGATCCCAGCTGATGTTGGGCAAGGGGCAGGGTAAACCCTGGACAGGTTGCCAGACTGTAGCCCTTTCTTAAGCAGGAATTGTGCAAATTTGCAGGAAAGCCCAATCAGTCGTCATTCACTACAAAACATGTAGCTCAGCGTAAACAGCGACGTGGGAGGGAAGCTGCGGCTGGTCAGTCCTTCGGCGATTCTCTCACAAGTCGGCCCGTGTTTCCCTCTTGCTACTAGCTGCTCACTAATTCCTGCTATCAGCTGTTCCTTTTTTATCCACTAAAAATGTGAAACCATTGCACTATAGCACCCTCTTGTGGTCAGAGAGTTTATGCCATGCTAGCTTGTTGTCTTGATTTTAGCATGAAGACAACAATTATGTAATTCATGTGAAAAGATGCTGACTATGGGAAGTGTAGGATAGTGCTTGTGGAGCTTGGCCCATTGCAGTGTAAGAGAGATAGGTGTGTGAGCTGAACATCAGTGTTTTGCGTCTTCTGAGAAAATTGGAAATTCTTATCTGGTTAAAGCTAATGAGCATCTTTTCCGCCTTCTGTCCAAGTGCCATTAAGCAAGGCACATGGTCCCCTGTGGCTCTGATTGCACAAGCCTCTGGTTATAATGAGCAGCTCCCATGTGAGGCTGCAAGTAATTTTATACACGAGAGGCATGGTGCTAAACTGACAACAACAGGCAAATCCCCTCCCTGGAGTGTTCAATTGGGTGCAGATCTGGCAGTTTAGACAGCTGTGGCATTTGTTTGATATGGTTTTCATGTTCATCAAACTACTGAATGACCGTGCACGCCCCGCGGTCGACGGCGCTGTCATCTTGCTGGAAAGCACTTGCATCTGGGGAAACTGTAAAAACATATTACGGAGCGAGGGGCGATCATTATTCAGTGGTTCTTACCTTTCCCTGTGAGAGGTTGAGTGGACCAAGAGCGAGCCAGAAAAATGCACTCACCCTGCTTTCATGAATCATATCTATATGTTAGTGAAGTGTGTCCTCTATTTTAGCAGTTACCCCATATGTGTGATTCAGCACCATGTGAGATAAACCTCCCAGGTACCCAGACGACATTAAAGGAACTGGGACAGAATGCTTAAAGAAAGGCACTCCTTGGACAGGTAATAGACAAAAAGGAAATAAAATGGATGATTCATATTGTAGCATTTAACAGAAAAAACTTTCAAATGTCCCAGTGTGGTGCTGTTATCTTCCCTTGTGTCCCCAAGGCTTTGCACAATGTGATTAAGCAGCTTCTTAAATCTATTCGCCAACGAACTACAAACATTTTTACCGAAGTTAAATATGGCTTTGAGTCCGTTCCTAAATGGGGTCACGCTGGGAGCAAAGCACTGGCAGGACAAAAAAATCTCTGCTTTAGATTATATATTATGACTTCTCTTCTACTCATGCATTTACGCTGCGGCGCTTTTTTTTATGGCGTCGCACACAATGAACAGATAAGAGCTGAAGGCCAAATTTTGACCACAAAAATGTTGTTGTGTCGAAGGTTATTGGGGGCTGTTTATTTTCCCCTTCCTATAGATCATAGCCATGTACAGCTGAAAGGAAAATACTGAACACAGTTGTAATGCAGTATCATGAGAGAAGAGAAACACAGAGGAGGGCGTAATGGAAAACATCAAACATCAGACGGGAACAGTAGAGCTAACAAGGGAACAGAGCCGAGCTGAAGCTTTGCAGAATTCTGCAAGGAACCACATCTGCTGCCAAGATGGAGGTGCACTGGATGATTGCAGTGTAGAACAACAGAGATAAAAAGCCTGCTTTACACTTGATGTCGGTGAATTCATGCAAAGAGTGTAACGTCTGATTGTGCTGACTGATTACTCTCGCCGAAATGCTGCTTCGTCTGCAGTCTGTTTGGCCCACATCCACTCCAAATCACTACAAAATGTCATTCACAGCTGTTCCTGCCCAGAAACCAAGGACCTCCAATATGGCTGCCAGTGGCTTTGTTATGTCATTTCACCGTCTGTAATAGTGGCTTCCAAAGCCTAAATTGTTTTCACTCTAGCCTCTTAATGAGGCACATATGGGATGCGAGGTGGCTGCAATTAACTGCAATTAACTAGCTGGTAGGAAAAACTTTGCGTCACAGAGATGTCTAAATCCTGCGCAAGCACAAACTGAAATAACCCGAGCTGCCCGAAATAGAAACAGCTCCTCCCAATAGCAACTTTTCCTACTCACAGTGCCAATGAAGCATCCGTCGCTGGCTAGTGAGAGGGCCAGAGACACTCACAATGAGTGTCTCAGTGCTTTTGAGGAGGTGTGCAGACCATTGTGAAGTAGAGCGAGTCCTCATTGGTCCTTGTTAGTTCCACTGAAATGAGCAGCAGCAGAGGCTGGCGTTGGGTTGCTAAAAAAAAGATGGGGAATGCCTCACTTGGACGGCTTTTAAGTCATTAGATGAAAAACCCATAGATGTGGATCGAATGTATGAAAAATAAAGCTTAACTTTCGGTAAAACTTTAATCTAGTGCTAACATTTTTTCCATTGTAATGGAATGTTTTGGAGAGTAATCAGGACAGAATGTAGAAAACAAAACTTAAAGGAATAGTTTGGGTTTTTTGAATTGGCTATACTGACTCCTAGCACAGTTTGGAGAAGCAGGCTGGAGTCCAACAAGGAAGGTAAGCAATGCATTGCTATGGATGGGGGTCCACAGCGACAAAATGCATTTTAACAAACTAAAAATAGGCAGTAATTCACTATCAGTTTAAGTGTATGCTATATTTAGAATATTTTCACTGCTTTACCTCTTTGCTACCAGACTCCATTGAAAAAATGGAGTTTTAGCTCACTGAACACAGGAGTTGCTGGTTTACTCCTAGTACAATCAGTTAGTTAGCTTGTGTTTAGTGTGACTTTGGTGAATCCGAACTAACCCTTTCAAATGCTGGAGTCAAACCATAGCACAAACAAAACAAATGAGTGAGGCGGCGGCAGCCCAGCAGCTCGTCTGTTCAGCAATGTTAAATCACTGTTTTTCTCAATGGAGTCTGGCTGCGAAGAAGTAATATAGCAGTTTCGATTTCCTGTTGGAAATAACTGTCTGTTATCAAGGCAAAGCTGTAAAAAATTCACAATATAGTGTATACTTTATAAACTGATATTGATTCTTTTAGGCAGGACTTTTTTGAGGTGGCTAAAATATGTGTTGTTGCTGGCCCCCATCCACAACAATGGATCGCTGTCAAACTCCAGCCTGCTTCTCCAATCTAGAGGCATCCCGACTGACATCTACTCCATGTGATGTACTATGTATGGATAAGTACCCCATTCAACCCCACTTCAAAGAAATCTTAACTATCCCTTTAAGCCCAAATGATTCTAGCAGAACAATTTTTCAGCGTGTTACCAGCCATACATATTAAAACCAGTAAGTGCCTTTGTAAGACGATGAACATGAGTCTAAATTAGCTATCAGGCTAGGTTTGAGGATGTTTTGTATTCCATTAAGAGCTCACTGAACTGAAGCAGCCAAGCACGGGGCCCTTAAAACCTGATCATCAGACAGTGAAGACCTGCAGGTCTCTCTTAATGTGTTGAAATCAGTTTGCATCCTTTTCAAAGGCACAAAAGGTCGAAGTAAGCTCAGCAATGGCGGCATTTGTTTCCAATATACTTGTGGACAGAATCGCATAAAAGTTGATGTTTTAAAGAAAAGTGTGAAATGTAATATCAAAGATCTATTTATTCATGTTTAGTGTGGCTCTGCATAACATGATAGGTCAATGCAAGTCAAGGCTATGGAAAGTCTCTATGAATATACGCTGTTATTCAGCGGGGATCTGGCTACTGATGAAGATAAATGCCACTAAAGCTGCATCATTTATAGTACGTTCACGTCATATCTCATCCTTTACATGCTGGTAAACAACAAACTGTAAAGTGCTGTAAAATGAAGGAGTAACAAAATCCTCTGTTGTGTCTGCACGTGCTAATGTCGCTGCAAAGGAGCGCGACTTTGCAATTCTATGGTGTCACATTTCATGTAATATCTTGTGTCTTGCCGAAGAAGAAGAAGCAATTGTTCGCATGTACAAATTGAACTCACCTCAGCCTTCAAAAGGAGCACATTTCAGTGTTGGATTTCAGTGGTATTCTACACAAAGCTCACGGTCCCCGGGGCCATATATCCCACATGATACTTTACAAGTGTAGGCTAATGCTTGACGAGCAGAATGTGGAGTTTTACTATAGTGCAAGAGTTTAGAGAAGCTTTCAAATATCAATAATGTATACTGACAAAAACAAGACCCCGACAATAAACGCTGACACATTTTAAAACAGCGGGCAGACAACTAGTGTAAGCACACATCGAGGTCTGGACAGTGAAAAGTTGCATGAACTCCTTTTTGTTTTTGAGAACGCTACGACTCCTGAGTTTTACTGCTGACAGACTGCTGGAGGGTTTTACGTGTTGTAATATCTCCCATGGAAATGTGAAAGTATCTGGTGCTGTATGCTAAGCGAGCAGTCGCAGTGTAACCATTGTAGTCTTTGAAAAGGAGCTATTCTATGGATCCCCACATCCCGGCTCCCATGGTTTGACTACTGTATAAATACACTTTAACGGAGCTGAACGCTCTACTTTTTTTCTGTGCACATTCACTGCTGCATGCAACTTTTAAAATTACACGCCACAACTTTTTTATATGCACCATTGTTTTAAATTATTATTTTTACTGCACCATTTAGTGTATTTGTCCTCATTATATTTATATTTTCTATTCTGATTAATTTACAATAAATACATTAATACACATTACAGACTGAATATTGACTTATAGATACCAACTTCTCATGATTTCAATGCCCTTTGTGAATATGAATGAAAACTGAATGGAATTATGAATGGAAACTTAATGTGAATTGAGGTTAATGGAAAAAGTAACATTTTTTCCCCATAGAAAAATTTAGAAAAAATAGAAAAAGCATCACAATCTAACATGTATTACATTTGAGTCTATGGGACAAATTACATTGACGCTATGGAAAAAAAAAAAAAGTCCAATTTTTTTCCATTAATATATTTATGTAAAATAGAAGACCTACACATCATAAATGACAATAAGTGTGCTACATTAGACACATTATATTTAATTCTATTAAATCAGAATTTTCACTTATGTTGTAACCTAGCTGCCAAAAAAAAGCATTTTACATTTCTGCAAATCACTGTTAAATTACATTTGCGCGTTATTATATGGCAGATAAGCTGAAAGTTTACATTTTAATAACACTGTGGTTATGTGTGGTTGGGTTTAGACACTAAAACCACTTCCTTATGGTTAGAAAAAGATTGTTTTTGGCTTGAAATACGCAGTTTTGGAGGGACAATCGCCGCAAGAAATGCAGTGACGTCTCTATTTGATAAAAAAAAAAACAAAACAGCTTTTCATGGTCACTACATAACACCTACATGTAGTAGCTTAAAAGCTGCTGAAAAACCAGCAATGACAACTGGTATACTATGTCACTCTAGAAATGCGCATATGTTAACATTTTCCTCTGGCCACTGGGCTGAAGATTGGCATGTGAAAAGTGTTAATAGTTTTTAAAGACCGACTTAACAGCAGATGGAAATCTAACCATATCTAACCTCCAGTTGTTTAAGTTGTCACCTTGTTGCAGCGATGTATGAGTGTAACCAACTGCGTGTCAGGTGTGTACACTGTGACATAACCGTTAGGTGTGGTTGCAAGTGTGCCCAGAAATATTCAGTGGTATAACCCTCTGATAGAAGACAATAGCAGGCAATTAGACATTGCTTTTCAGCCTGATATCAGCACCGTGCGAATGCAACATAAGTTACTCTTCAAGTACATGTGGGGAAGTGAAATTCCATCTCCTCTCACCACAAGAGAAAATTACATTTGAATTCTTGCCTCAATCAGTTATGGCCTTATTTCTCCAGACAGACTTTTATATTAAAAAGTTACACCTTAGGCGAGATTACATTATTATAAAGGCAGTAATGTCAATTAGGTCGGTCATTTTCTTTCTGTTCGGTACAAAACCAAACTTTCAGCAATGATTCTTGCAGCATTGGGGATTCAAAGTGGCCAGTGAAGGTTCTTGTCTGGGATGAACACAAACTTTCCCTCCACATACAGCTTGCATGCAGCGATATGTTACTGCAGAAGGAGGAGGAGGGAGGATGGGAGTCAGCAGGAGAGGTCGCTTTTGACGGAGAAGACGGCTGATGTGGATTCCTCACTGCAGCTCCTAACGAGAGCCCCTGCAGGCTTCAAGCCTCTGGCGATGCTTCAAGGTGACTCAATTTACCCCAAAACGCCATACACGAGGACCACCTTGAAGATGTAAATTATAGAAGAGTGCAAAGAACCCTGACATCACATAGGTGAAGATCTCCATATTTCAGCAGCACAGGCGGGGGAGGATTTCATGTACATTCGGTATAAATGTTTCAAAGAAGCCCACGCGGTGGTTGCGGGAGCCTGGTTGATGAGGAAGCAAAATCATGGCTCACAGGCTGCCGTCTGAATCCCTGAACCACCTGGAAGACGAGGACACGGGAAATGAATGAGACATGCTCACCCTCCCCTGTAAAAAACATCTGTGGCGGTGCCTGGTTGCCTGAAAAATTTTGTGGAATGAACATGATGTCTTAAAATGATGTCCTAACATGCTTCATGCTTGGCATATGCATTTGTCTTTGAGTTGCTGAGTCATTTTCTCCATGTTTTTTCTTCCTTTTATTGGATCAGATTTTTGATGGAATATCAGAAATTAGGGCCGGACCTGACTCTGAATTATGTCAGTCGAATCGGATTTGGCTGTTTAACACCGGCCCATTTTCACTCCTAGCTTGTCAAATACCGCCTCTTGGTCAGTGGTCATGGCGTCACATGGGTTTGTCAATTGTCAGTGCAGTAGAAAACAACCCATCTTGTCAAATATGTCATTTGGGGTGTGGCTACAGCGTCCCCACACAGGCTTAGGGACATCAGCACTGGTGGTCAGGCTCCTCGTCATTAACTCTAGTTGTTAGGTGAACAGGGCGTACGATCAAATATGGTACCCCCATTTTTCATGCTGTTATTTCACTCATTTCACTAAGTCTAAGTTTTGATGTTTTGACCGTGATATTAGAGTAAGTGGAGCCCCATGATCGACTTTTTCCGAAGTTGGATGTGGTCCAGGTCTCTGCTGATTTGTCAAATGCCACAATGACGTGTTCTGTGACGTAGGGTAATCTTTGCTGATTGGCTGGGTGAAGACCACATGCTACTTGACGCCGTATGTAATGTGTGCGGAAATGACCAAATATAGTTCCTCGCCCTATAAGGCAAGAAACCCAAAAGTGAAGTGGTTTACATATTTTATCAGTTTACTTTGAAAAGACTTTATATTAAGAGCAGAAACAGCTCATTTCCTGTGAAACTGGAAGTGTATTTTGAAAAGACACAATGCATGACACAAGCGTAAATTGATATGCGTAGCTAGTGCGTCATATTTTGACAATTTGTTCCCCCTTTTTTCATATAGAGTTTGAGAGTTTGAACAAGGATCGGCAGGGCGTTTAGGTTGACAGTGACGTTCACGTAACATAGTCGACAAGCCAAGTTAGCCGTCCAAGGTAATGCATGCTAACAATGCTAACGGTTGAACAGAAATGTGAAGCATGTATCGTAGTAAGCTAGGCTAGGGTTGCAGTAAGGTTATGTTTCAATCCCCAGATGTTGAGTTAACACTGAATTAATGTTATCTTCTGCATTCTGCTTAGCAAAGGTGAGTTTACAGCTCAAAGTAACTTAATATGATGTAGTCTGGCTTTTGTTTGATATCTACAGACTTCAAAAAATGTTTTTGCAAATTTGTGATCCGTCGTTATTGTAATTAGCATGCATTAGCTTGAAGGCCTAACTTGACTTGATTACTATAATACGTAAACATTTCTGTTACCTTAAACGTCCTGCTGAACCCTGTCAAACTCAAACTCTCTATGGAAAATCAGGAGCTGATGAGTCAAATATTCGTATTGAATGGCCAAATACGATTTGAGTGACAGGATTCTGAGTCGGGTACAGCCCCACCACAAGTGCACTGCAAACTGACTCACAAAACAACTGCTTGACTTGAAGAATCTCACTTGACAGAGGACTCTCCAACCGATGATTCAGGTCTTCCACTGTCGGGGGACTGACCTAAAAGAAACTTCCTGTGGGTGTTTAACAATGACAGAAAAAACGAAAAACAGTATCATTTCACAAACATCTTTCAAGTCTAGAAGGGCAAACTCCAAAACAGATTTCGTGGTGAATCACTCTAATTAGCTACATTGCCAGGACATGAATAAAAACTACACGTGTTATTTAAAATGATGGATTGTGTTTGTCAGTGCGGCGGTACATCTCTGGAGGTTGTTCTTAATGGATCTTGGAAAACAATAGGAGGCTGTGACCTTCAGGAGGGCTGGGTAAACCCTTTGCATCTGACTGTGTAGCAAATATTCTGGTGGGTTTAGAGTTTTCATGTGTTGTATTCGCAATGAGGATAAAACGCTGGTATCATCATGTTTACAGTAGCAGAGCATCTTTAGCCGCCCTAGCTTGACCCCAATTTTAACTGGGGTTGTTTTGCTTGACTGAATTCCACCTTTGGCTAACATTTTCATGCGTCCAATTCAAAATACAATATTGTCTCATAATCTTCGTGTCTATATGTGAGTGCATTGTATTCTGCAGTGGAGTGGGTGCTTGTTTTGTGAAGTTTTCCGAGTACTTTCTCACAGTGACTTCCCTCTGCAACCAATTCTCTCCACTACTAATCATCGGTGTTAAAAATGAATTATCATCTAAATGAGAATTAACTCTGGCCGTGCTGCTTGTCTCCTAAATGAACTGGCATTTAGGCGAGTCACACTTGTCCTGTAAGCCGCTCTCTCCTGCCATATTTCATTATCAGCCCTCCCCGCTGCCTTTGATCAGCCGCCTTATGCACATTGTAACGTTTAAGAACATCACAGTGGTATGTGCTGTATATGTTTGCGAGCCGAGAGACGAGCTGAGGAATGTTATATATATAAAATAGCAAAGGAAAAAGACAGCTGCCTGACAGTTCCCCACATCAAGGCGCAGGCATTAAACTGCAGCGCCAAATGAGCTATCTGTGTCTGGTGGCCTTGCCGTGTTCAGCAAGAAGTGGGAGAGAAATAGCAGCGTTTCATATGAATGTTGACAGCTCCCCAGATAGGCCAAGGTTAAAGCGGTGTTAAGACTTTTTTAAGGGGATTTCTGAATCTTTGATCAGAATGAAATAGTATCTTGAGAGGCCCATATTTAGAGTAGCTGCTTTCTGATTGGACTGATTATTTGAAACCCTGAATTTGCAGAGCACTTATTTTAGGTTTGAGGATTAGAGGACGCTAATATCTCCCTAGTGCTTTAAAAATAACACAGATGGGCCGCAGATTAAGGCACTTCACCGGCTCGTTCATTGACATGGGTAAGTAAATCTGTCTGGCCTTGTAGAACATTTAACAGGCTCGAATAATCTGCTCTTGAGAGTTCGCTTTCGGAGTTCAAAGGTAAAAGGTAGCTAATGTGAGATAACGTTTGCTAGCCACCACATGCAAAGCTGATTACAAGGCTCTGTTAGTCTGAAAAATGTCCCATTTTTTGTGTTTCCCAGTGGCATTTAAGGCACAGATTGCAAGTATTTTTTTTAAATGCCTTTTATGTAACCATACATTCACTATAGCAATGTTGCTGGAAATTAGGTTGTCTAACTGCAGGGAGTTGTGGTTTTCGGAGAAACTGGGCTTCTGAGCAGTGGCCATTTGTTTTTGGGATAATAGACTGAGAAATTGGCTGTCCATCCAATGGGACATTTTTTGGACTAAAGTGTCTTTGGAATTTTGGAATAATGGGCAGTCCCCAGCCACTGATTACACCAGGCCAAGGAAGGTTGAATTCAAGTGTCAGAGAAAAAAGGATATCTCAAAAGCGAATGGTCTCACTTCAAAAGTTGAAAATGTTATGCAGAATAATAACTCGGCTCAGTTAACTTATCCTGGCAGAATGGCAATCAAAGGCCCTCAGTGATGAATACGTTAGCATGTGAATCATTAAACTTCCTCTTCAATGACGTCATCAAGTGTCGGCAGGAAGTCAGCAGTTTGTTAGATGAAGTATGGGTTCCTCCTAATTGAAACGGGTGCAGCTGTGCATCCGTGCACCGATTCCCCTGCTGCACATGCGAATCCCATTCTGCTTGGGATTGCTACCGCTATAGATAATCACTCCTCGAGATGAGCTGTTTTCAGCGGAGATTATACATTTGAATATGGTAATGAAGTCACTTGAGGGGGGCTTTAATAAGGGAGGTAATCGATAAGGCAATTATGGCTAAACAGCTGAGTTAATCTCCTGTTGCATGTGTGACACAGGTAATGAGTCATCGGTATTAGGAAGAAGGGAGCAATAAATGCATCTATCAAAAATTTTAAATGGGAAGCACATTCGCCACTAGCTGTGTCTCTTCCTGTTTCACTTTGGAGCATAATAGCTGCGCGCAGGACTGTAATTGGGCCAGTATGTGCTATATGTCAGTAAATGGGCGGCAAGGGCTATTTGAAAAATGCATAGCGTGTCTGTTTCAAAGACAGTGAATAGATATTAATGGTTGCCAGGTTACTGTATCACAAATGGAGGTTATACATTCTAATGAAACACAGAATTCGGTAAGGAAGAGTAAGAACGAGGTAAATGTTCTCTTGATCAAGGACGAGAATGCATTCAGAGCACAAACACTGTATATTTTTCTGGGTTTCATGGTTGATGCATTGTTATTCAATTTCAATTTGTACAACCTAAATGGAACTGCATGATACATGTCCTCAAGGCTCCACTCAGTTCCTGGTAGACCTAACCTTGGAATCGAGCCAGGCGGGTCCAGTATATATTCAGTTTAATCTGGCTGGATGGTGTCTGCTAAAAAACAAACAGTGCCTGTAAAGAGTGTAAGACATTTTGGAGCCTTAACGTGTCACATATAACACGACACGCACATAAACACAGACGCTTTCAGCCATGCATTCGTGCCTGTGTCATGAAATTGGAATGCAACACAAAGATGAGATGATGTTGGGGCATTGCTGTTATGTGTGTTATAGAGTAAAACACTTGGGGTTCACTTTCACTCAGAACAACCACAGGTAACCAGTTTGGCGAAGATCAAGCTGAACATATCCGCATGTATCGGCATAATTATGACACTTCGCCACCTTTTCATGCGGAGACATTATCACATTATAGTTAAGGTGTTACTTTCCCTCCGCAGATGCCATGATGAGCTCTCTTGCACCCCAGTGGCGTCGTGATAGTTGATAAGGTGGGTGTACTACGAGGTAGGTTGGCTTTTTAAATGTTATTGTTAAAGTGATGTTTGATATGTCAACTGCTGCTTAAGAGCATGCATGTCGAGTGTGTTCATTGGGGATAAGGGTTTGCACTGACTGGCACAGGCAATGTCATTTGCTGCCACTTATTTGTGTCCACATGCTAAAATGTTGATGTTCGGCCAACCCAGTCACCAGTGGATAAAACTATACGTTTCTTTACATTTCAGCAATGCTGTGCTTGACACTGGGTTTGGTTTAGGCAGCCAAACCACTTGGTTATGGTTAGAAAAACATCACGTTTTAGCAAAGCTTTGGTTTAGCTGCTGAAAATGCAGCGATGGCAGGGAAAATGACAGGTTGCTAAAAACACCTTCATTTGTGTGTGTCTTAAAGCCGCTAGAAACACAGCGGATTTGTTGTTTGCTGGTCTTGAACCGTGGTCTGCAGTAGTCTGCAGGTTGGCAGTAATCTTCCTGCTGTTTTGGTGACTGGGCTGGCAAGGCAGGTGTAACATTTACAAGTCCTGGTTTGGCCTGTTAACATGCTAATATTTGCCAATTAGCACTGAAGACAAAGCACAGCTGAGGCTGATGGCATTCCCATTAAGTTTGCAGGTATGTGGACATTAACCAAAGTATTGGATGGATTTAACTTTTCATCTGATAGTGGCTATTAATGAAAGTTAAGGGATCACCACATTTGTTACAGTTCATCCTGAGGGGCACATGGAAGTCTGCAACAAAACCACATTTCTATTAAAGCCACACGTCATCCTTGTGGTGGCACTAGAGGAAATTATGAGGGTAATAAAAGTCATTGGGATACATCCTCTGTGAACCAGGAATGAAATTTCATGGCAATAAATCGACTAGTTAAGATATTTCAGTCTGGACGAAAGTGGTGGACTGACAGCCAGACAGCCAGAACATCGCCTTCCCAAGAGCCACGCCACTAGTATGCTTTAAATATCTGTACCCAGAATGCAGTGAGTTTCAAATGCACTGTATCCCCCCCAGATTAAGTCTAGTCCTCTGTACACAGAGCGACAGTCTCTAGCTGACAGTTTGAATATTCTTTATGCAGGGGCAGGCCTCCATTGGTTGATTAATGGGGTCAATTTACATAAAAAACCTTCCTCAGTGCGGCTTCAATCTCCATAGAAAGACAAGTGCAAAGGGTCTGCTCCCCAATTTGATCTGTCACATATGCATTGTTCAGTCTTCTCTTGTCACAGGTCGCAGAGACAGTGCCGTTCCAGAAGTTCAGCTGTGCTGCTGTCTTGCCACTGATTGTGTCCATCCAAGCTTGATGTAAGAACAAACCAAGTCCCCGGGGGCAAGCTCCCTGCCTCTTTATGCTGGAATAAATTAATAGGCAAGAAGAGAATTTCAAACAACTGGCTTTATTTCTTGTGTATGTTCTGCTGCTTCGCAGAGGGCTGACATACATTTGACCAGGATTCAGATGAAGACAATGATCTGAGCCCTGCAGAAATGAATTGTTACTCGAAACCGTGCGGTATCAGCGAGGCAAAATTGCAAATGCATGTCATAAAAGTTAAATAAAGTGCTTTCAGAAAGGTTTTATCACTCGTTTCTGATTCATTATCTTGTCTGGCTGAGTGTACTTGTGAATGTATGCTTGTGTGCATTTAGTGCATGAGGGTGTTTTGCAGAGCAGTAGATGTCGCCGGGACTCAGCTGTGTGTGGGTTGACAGAGGCTAAGGGGCCCATTGTGGCACGCTAAAAGCCAGGTTAATGCTTTCCATGCATAATCTGAAAGCTGGGGCAGCGGCAGTACATCTCCTCTCATTTAAATCTCACCGGCTTGTGTAACATCTTTTATTCCTTGAGTGGCAGCACTCCTTTGGTTTTTCACCAACAGCTGCTTCCCACCTCAGTCGCAGTGATAACCGCGTTCTGTCTTGCAGCGGGGGCTAAATGCTGCATCAGGAAGTTTAACCCCCCCCCCCCCCTTTTCCTCCATTTGAAATGTGCTCTCACCACTTCTATGCAACAATATAACAGCATCACAGGTACGGCAGTTGCAGGAGCATATCGTCATTGATTGCCGCATTGATTTTAAATTAGCATCACTGTAACAGCCTTTATTCAGGTTGTAACATACGGAGCAGAGCTTACTGTATTCGTCTTTGACGGGTCTTGTTTGCAGCTATCCATCCATGTATCCATGTCCTAGCGACGAGAGACTTTAAAAGTGCTACTCTGCAAATTCCTTTCTTGTTTAATGTTTGCAAAAAAGCTTTGCTTGCTAAGCAGGCAGATTAACCTTTTATTACTTTCCCAGCAAACCCAGGGCTTTTTTTATTTTCATACAAAACAAACTCCTACACTTCACAACAGTATTAAATGTTAAAGGGGCAGCTCACCAGAACTTCAAAAACAGATATTTTTTTCTTGTACCTGCTGTGATATTTATCAAACTAGATTGTTTTGGTGTGAAGTGCAGAGTGTTGGAGATAGTGGCCAAAGAGACGTCTGCCTTCTCTCAAATATAATGGAACTAGATGGCTCTTGACTTGTGGTGCTCAAAGAAAATAATAAGAACTAGTTCATACCCATTGAGTGCACAGTTACCCACGTACAGTTTCACATGGTGTGTGTTTGGGATATATATAACCGGAAGTTATGGATTTGTTCCTCATGAGGAGAGGCATCAGGCATCACCATGCCAAATTTCACATGGATTGACCAAGTCAGTGAGGAGAAAAATAATGGAACACACACACACACAGACAGACAGAGTTTTCGTCATTGTGTAGTAAGATACATTAGAAAAAAAGACAGGCTGTTGTGTGTTCATACACATACCTACGAAAGATATTGCACCGCAAATCATATGTACAACCCACATAATCACAATCCAGTGATTTGTGTCTTACCTCAGTCATCATGTAGGCTGCGATCATGTGACCAATGCGCTGACATGAATAACCTATGCATCTTTACATTAAGTCTGTAACACCATGCATGAGGCGCCAGTTCGTTTTTCAAATGTATTTTTATTATTTTCTTTGGCACTTCGCGCATCACAAGCCGCGTGATCTAGTTCTGTTATATTGTAAAGAAGGTAGACTATGAGTGATATCTTCAGCACTCTGCAACTCACACCAAGACAATCTAGACTGAAACGTAGCACCACAGATCAGAGAACAAATATGTAGTTTCATTTTGGGGTGGACTGTCCCTTTAATTTTCCATTTTCTTGACTTTTCTTGAAATTACAAAAATAATTAATTAAAGTAAAATACATTAAAGTATCGAAGTGTTAACCCTTCCCCTTGCAGAAAACAGCATTTGCATTTAGTGATGGTGACAAATATGACAAAAATGACAATAAAGCAGTGGTATTATACCAATAAAAAACCCACATAACAGAAATATTGGGGTTCTGGGAGGGTAATGCTGCATAAATAGCACAGCCAGTCCCAGATATAGAAGTGCCAAACGGCAGACGGAAAGGCATATTTTTCTTTTTGTTCATATTTCTGCATGCATATGCCTTTATTGGATAGTGAGAGTGGAGAAAGACAGAATATGAAGGGGGAGATGCCATAGGAATAATCTGAAGTGGCTATTATCCTTTTAAAAAACCCCACATTGTGGCTTTAATGTAATCTAAATGAAATACGTCTTTTGGACTTTGTTGGCATCATTGCGCCTTCGTGAAAGTCATCAACTGTGACCTGATTTCATCCCCAGACCAGCTTGGTCAGCTCACCTATACACAAAGTGTTGATGCCCAAAATTAAAAGAGCTATAACGCTATTACCCGCCGCTGACTGGCAACCTAAACAATGAGCTCAGTCACTTAGGTATGTCCATCTCTATTTGTCTCTCCCCCCCCCCCCGCGCTCTCACTTGTCAGCAGTTCCTACCCTCGGCGCAATTTGAATAACCTCCCATCGCTGCAGTTTGCTCGTCGTTCGTCAAGAGGACAGTAATCATGCACTTGGCTCGGCTCCATACGTCAGGAGAAGGCTGGCTGCCCTTCAGTCAAGAATCTGGTTGATGTGCTTCATAAAGAAAAAATAAGAGACCCACTGGGGAACTTTGGTATCTGTTTTGAACTCACAAAGTAATCATGGAAGTTATTGTTACCTAGCTGTAATCAGATCTGGGGTATTATCCAGGGTTGTCTGCAATTTTCTTTTTTCAATAATCTGATTAGACTGTGATGTTTCCTGACTTGCAATTACCCTTTTAAAAGAAATGATTACACAGATTTTTGCAGCTGTATCTTTTCCCTAACAACAACACGATATGTTTGACTACACCACCTTTATCCAGTCTGCAAGGGGTCATAGTCTAGAAAGGCACAGAAACTAGCAACTATCATATCCCTCCTGCCTTAGATTCAAGACCATGATTTCAGCTTCACCACTCTCTGCTTGTAAAACACGAGCCTCCGTCTTCTGATCTACATCAGCTCCAGCATGTCAAACCAACTGAACAAGGGCTTTTACTCTGCCGTCCATGATAACCCTGACCTCCCTCGATGGAACTTAACACCCTTGTCGGCCCCCATCGCCGCTGATGTTGCCGCGAATCCGTGCTGGGTGTTATTTCCCGCCCCTGGTGTCGCCTCCTAGGCTTTTCCATGCCCTTTTATCTCTGTAATCACTAGTCAGCGTACTGAGATCAGACACACTGTCCGAGCGACTCCCCTCACAGGAATGTGAGTGCTCAGAAAACTCAAACGAGAATATGAAAGGACGGGAAGGTGTTGCGCGCGTGTTTGCATTCGTTTAAGTGTGTGTCCGGCCGAGTGTGCAACTTTCTGGCACAAACACTGCTGGCAGCTCTCCATAGTAATCAAATCACACGTCACCGGGGCCGGCGTGCATCCGCTCAGAAGTTCAGTCAAGTTAAAAGTCGTGTGTGTTTGTGAGGCGCCATGAAAGAAATTGGCTGCTATGTGTTTTTGTGTGCCCGTGCCACAGCTATGCCGGGGTCACCGGGATGTCATTCATAGTCACAGTTTGTGACGGGTGTCTGACAAGCCCCACAGGAGGACTGCTTGATGTGCTGATACAGACAAAAATGTTTTCTTAAAGTGTTTTGCAGAAGGAAAAAACACTGCGGGTCAAGAAACACGGTTGAAGATGAAACCAGCAGGGAGCTGGTGGTACTTTACATACTATCCACTGGATGTAATGCAACCATCTCTTGTGCTGCATATGCAAAACTGAGGGAAAAAAAAAAGTCAAAGGTAAGGTAAGGCAAAGAAAAAACAAGGGACTGATAAATCACTGCAACTTGGAAAGAAAAGAATCCAAACATAAAAAATGAGCGGTAGAAAAAAACCCAAGATGACACTCAGAGAGGAATAGCTCTCACTATCTCTCCAGCTCAACACATCGCATACAAGCTTCCTCATCCCAAAGCGAGGTATTTCATCTGTTTTATTTTAGCAAAGCCAGATCCTGAAACCAGATTACAACGTTAAGGAAAGTTTTCAACTAAATGGTCATGATAAAAAAAACAAACACTATTCACATTGGCCTTTTATCACCTCAGATTTGTGGAGGTGGCGTGTCTGCCTCATTAAATCTCCGTCATGATTTCTGTTCGGTGTACCAAGCATAACAGGCATAAGATCTGCATCTGCCACTGTATGCCAGTCTTTCTTAGTCACCGTCTGTGTGCGTGCATGCGCGTGACATCACTTGAGGTGAGGTGTAACAGCGTAATGCTGATTCATCCCCCAGCGAGCTGCATCTACAGTACAGGTAGGTGTTGTCCCATTGTTGCTGTTGTTTGCTCAAATATGCAGGAATTGTCTCCAGTGTGTGACACTTCTGTGAAATGCCACAGTATGCACAAACGCTGCCTCTGTTAGTGAGCATATTTCATGGGAACAGCAGTAGAAGAAGTCAGCATTAAGCTTGTTACTAGGTCAAATGTGATCAATTGAGCGTTTGGGTTTCAATAGCGTTTTAACAAATCCTTTCTAATCTCTTATTGAATCTAATTAGGTTCCGACATTTGCAAGCAACTAAAGCTATAAATAACTCAAACCCGTTGTAATAATCTGTAATCACCTTTTGTTGACTGAGGAGGCAGAAACAGAGAGGCAGCCTAATTAATGTTCCCAACCTGTAGCTCCAACCTGAAATGAGAAAATGCATAAAATGTTGCTTGAGTGCATCCGACACATTGAAATGCCTGCTTATTTAACACCTTTTTTTTTTCGTGCTTGGTTCAAATATAAGAGGTCCAAGAACAGAGCTAGAAAACAATAAATAAGTTAGATGCATGGACAGATTGTGAGACAGTGGGCCCCTGGGCAGATATGCAAAGGGCCGCACCACCTCACCTACACAGGAGCCAAACATAAGGACTTTGTGTTGGTTCTGTGTCTCTTTGTAGTTGCTTTGTGTCTCGTTGTAATCATTTTGTGTCTCCTTGTGGTTGCTTTGTGTCTCTTTGTAGCATTTTGTGTCTCCTTGTGGTTGCTTTGTGTCTCTTTGTAGTCATTTTGTGTCTCCTTGTGGTTGCTTTGTGTCTCTTTGTAGTCATTTTGTGTCTCCTTGTGGTTGTTTTGTGTCTCTTTGTAGCATTTTGTGTCTCCTTGTGGTTGTTTTGTGTCTCTTTGTAGCATTTTGTGTCTCCTTGTAGTGATTTTGTGTCTCCATGTGGTTGTTTTGTGTCTCTTTGGAGTCATTTTGTGTCTCCTTGTGGTTGCTTTGTGTCTCTTTGTAGTCATTTTGTGTCTCCTTGTGGTTGTTTTGTGTCTCTTTGTAGCATTTTGTGTCTCCTTGTGGTTGTTTTGTGTCTCTCTGTAGTTATTTTATGTCTCTTTGTGGATGCTTTGTGTCTCTTTGTAGTCATTTTGTGTCTCTGTGATTGTTTTGTGTCTCTGTAGTTAATTTGTGTGTCCTTGTGGTTGTTCTGTGTCTCTTTGTAATCATTTTATGTCTCTTTGTGGTTGTTCTGTGTCTCTTTGTAGTTATTTTGTGTCTCCTTGTGGTTATATTGTGCCTGTGTAATTAATTTGTGTGTCATTGTGGTTGTTTTGTGTCTCTTTGTAGTTGTTTTGTCTCTTTGCAATTATTTTGTGTCTCCTTTTGGTTGTTTTGTGTCTCTGTAATCATTCTGTGTCTCCTTGTGGTTGTTTTGCCCTTTTCTGTCACTGTTTTGTGTGTCTTTGCAGTTCTTCTCTATCTCTTTGTGGTCTTTTTGTGGTGGTTTTGATTCTCTTTCTAGTCTGCACATGTTAATTTGAGTGACATTTTGCTGGTAGGGGCCAGTGGGTGGCCCTGACATTTTGGGCCCAGTGCCTGTGCCCAGTAGGTCTGTTCAGTAATCAGACCATGTTCAGGTGGAGTCAAAAACTATTTTTAACTGGCAAAAGCACTCATCAGCACCTGAACATGAGAAGATGCTACCTAAATATTTTCCATGTTTATCATGACTGATGAAAAGGGGCAAGGAGAGATGAAATGAAGAATATTATTTAGCGTCAGAGCTTCACAAATGTACATATTTTGCTATTTAAATAAATATACTGACACTCCACATGCACTCCACTCCACCATACCCATCAATGCTCTAGCATGTTCTGACTGTGATAATCACCCACTGACGAACACATTAAGGTGCACTGCAGTGCCAGACCGGCCATTAGCATTGGATCATTAGATCTTTGAATAACCTTTACTTTATGTCTTGTTTTTTTCATCAAAAAAAATTGAACATAAGGAAACCCTCTTAGTGGGCCTGAGGCGGTCGCCCATGTCCCCAATAAGATCCACCACTAATTATAACTATTATCTGCCTGAATATCATGAGGATCATTATATCCTCAGTCACTCACAGATCAAAGCTCCAGCTACCAAAGAGGAAGGCAGGATAAAAAAAGAAGATAGAATAGATATCATTTATGAAACACAAGCTGATATTTCCCCAGTTTGTTCCAGCGTGGCAGCTGCCCTGTTGAATACCCATCTGAACTTCGCACTCTCTCATCATTGGTAACATTTCTGTATGAATCCGGGAAATAAAGGATGAATGAGCGAGACCTAAGAGGAGAAAGTGCTTTGGAGGCTGTAAAATGAAATGTCACCAATTTCGTATCGCTAAAAGCAACAAGTCTATTTGAGTAATGAATGAATGCGTTCCATTGGATTCCTCTCCTTCCCTGCTTTATTTTTCACCTATTTTTTTGTGAGTGTGTGTGTGTGTGGGAGGGGGAGCGATCACATTTGTCTCCATTGCAAACCCTAAAGCCAGGATAAATGAGTTTAAATGATAGAGTATTTGCATCACTGAGCAAGATTTTGGATGAATGAGCTGCGGCTCATGATGAAATTCTACTCCAGGCACGCTGTATAATTTCAATCACATGTGAGGCTCATGCAATTCAATTATTCTATTGGATCAACTCCAGTATAGGCTATCACATTTACATTTGCATGCAGATAGGAAAAAGTATGGGTGTCTGAATGGTTAGTGAAGTCAAAGCAAACCTGCAGTGCAAATTATTTATGTATTAATGATTATATCTTATTTTCACCATGTCTTGGTTGTAATATTTATGAGATCATAGATAATTTACAGTGGCATATGCACACTGATAATGGTCCAAAGTTAATGCATGTTGACTGCTGGTGTGCTTCTCCTGTCAATAGTTTGTCCATCAGGAGGCAACATATTGAGATTGGACTCTCTTTTATGCAATCTGTTAAGGCATTGATGAAAACATAATTGTTTTCCACAGACATTAAAAGCACCGACTGGAGGTTGCTTTGGTGGCATCTACCACTGTGCACCATATTGACGGGGTGAAGCAACGTACTGGGTCCATATTGATTTAAGATGAATCTTTATATCCATCATGTAAGAATATAGCATAGCTTTAGAAACGCTAGTCACATTCAACATAATCTCATCTGATGTTTCTGTGTTTAATATAAAGATGAATCTAGGAGTCTGTTAGCTTAGCTTAGCAACAATGGCTCAAGGCAAATGTAGCAAAAATAATCTGCATCTTTTTTTCTATACAAAAACTGTCGCGCAAAAACTCCGAGTTGAGTTTTTATGAGGAGCTCCCATAGATATCAATATGACGTCACCCATTGGTTTGTGGACTCCTGTTTGAAAGCTTCATATGTGGCATTTTAGCCAACTTGTATCTTTGGAGCCAGAAACAACCATATTTGGATGGCGCTAACCTTCATGCTTGCTGCTAGCTTGGTTAGCAAAGTGCTTTAACACATATACTAATGCCAAAAACAGGCTAAAATACTATGGCAACTGAACATTCAACATCTTAGAGGGTGTTTTAATACAACCAAATGCTGAATAAGACTTTTTCAAACGACCAAAACATTACAAGTAGCTTTCACGAACTGAAAACACACTGAAATCTAGGGTTATGCTATGGTGGCAACTTCAGCCATGCCCTAAATTATGCACAACTGTAAGCCTTGATAACATGTAAATGGGTGTGTTATATTAAAAATTCACCCCACGTACAGATGTCATAAGCGGGGAAATTAGCCAAAGAGACCACCTGGCTGTAAACATGTTTACTTCTCTGTAAAGTTGGGCATCCTACCATTGGATGTCTACGGGGACTGACTGGTTTTTGGAGCCAGTCTCAAGCGGCCATTCCAGGAGCTGCAGTTTTTGGCGCTTGCTTAATTTTCCAGTCCCAGAGGCTGCTGTTGGGACCTCCATCCTGGAACTTTAGTGGCTTGTTTTCATAGTGAGCTTGTTTGAGAAATAGCATTTGGATTTAATTTAGAAGGTGTAGCACAACCACTCAGCAAATGTAAAAATCTCATGAAGTCACTTTTCGCTCATAGAACTATTTGACAGAACAGCACGCCATTTGTTATGATATGGTACTCTTAAGTGCAGATATCCATTTATCTAGGTGATGTTAAATGCTAAGTCTGCGTACCAATATGGCACCTGAATACATTATCTAATGTGCCACTGCATCAGTTTCCTCAGATGAACTTCTGCTATATTTGGAACAACTTTCCTCTCTTTGGTTAATTGCTTGAAAGTGTTGACCTGTTTACCTTGGCTTTACCTGTCTTCAATTTTGGAAGCAATCCCAAGGCAATTCTGGGGTCACACCACCAGGCCCCATTAGAAAAATACTGCCGCAGCACAGAACCCGAACAAAGGCAGTGAACTTCTGAACACTCTGAACTTTTAATAGTGTGTTTTGGGGTCACTGCACACTGAAGGTAGAGGCAATGTGTCACAGTTGGCTCTCGAGTTGGGCTGCGTCCCAGAGGATTCAATATTCCATTAGGACTATTATTTCTAAAGTAGATTAATCCCTGTCATTTAACGCTTGGCTGATGTCCATTTGAAGTCATTATGAAGAAGCACTGACATTGTTTCATAAATTATTCACAACATTATCTGGGACTCTCTACAGTCACCAAGCAGGGCTTTAAGGCTGGATCACTTGTCACTGGAGAGAAACTTGTTCACCTTGATGAATTAAATGCACATATCGTTTTCAGCATGCATACAGGTGCAATTTGGTCGATAGCATGGACTTTGTTGGGCTATCATGCATGTGCTGATTAGGGTACAGTTCAGTCAGTTCTTTATAAATACACTTCCAACCAACAAAAACGATGCAGCTTTATCTACATCCCTGTATTTGTTCGCTAATAATCAATATGTTCCTTTGCTAGTCACATTTGTGGCATTAACGTGAATACACCACATTTGATCTATTCTTATCTGTGTCTATTCCCTGCTGCAGCAATAACCCAGTTTCCCCGCAGGGATAATTAAAGTTTCATTTAATCTAATTTAGGAGGTGGAATTCCTTTAAAATTCAAAACACAAAAAAAAAGGCCTAATATGAGGGCGATGAAGGAATTGTTAAGAATAAATGGTGCATTGTACGGTGGAGAAATGAGTTACATTTACACTCTGTGTGATTTGGCACCAAACCTGGATGGATAACAGTTGCCTGCGAACACAGAATATAGAAGTACGCTGTGTCAACTGCACATCACAAGTTGTTATCTTAGTGTTAGGTGTCAGTCATCACTTAATTAAAAAGCTAAGTACATTCAGTTCTTGGGAAGACTTGATTTAAAGGATAAGACTGGTGATAAATTCATGTAAAGACCAAGCTTATTCCTTTTTCCATAGAGCTCACTTGTCGTCTGAAAGTTATTAAAAATGCATTAGTGAACCACACTTTTGCACGTAGTGACACATTTCTTCATAATGACAAACATGGGCACTGTAGTTTGTTCTGAATCAACCTCAAATTCACTGCAGTGGTGCTTTAAATTGTGGTGTGTATCCATCCGCAGCTGAAAATAGTCCCCACAAAAGCACCATTTACTTCAGTTTGAGTTATATTTGCCAAAAGCTACAGTGCCCAGCTACTCAAGGTTATTACTGAGCCTTTTTTGAAAATGAAATTATGCACCTGTGAGCCATTTTAGCTAAAAGCTCAAAGTTAAGTTAACATGGATGAAAATAAAATCATAAACTAGCTAACGTTTGTTGTCCACAATTTGAATTTTTAACTAACTTGACAGAAAGTTCCCAAAAAGTGAACTAACTCACATTTTCTTCATTTAAAAAATACAATAAAATAAAATAAAAATAAAATAAAATTAAATTAAACTAAATAAAATAAAATTAAGTAAAATAAAATCAATCAAAATAAAATAAAAAAATAAAACATAAAAAATAAATAAAATAAAATAAACATGCATTTTTTTTGGTTGGAATGTGTTCTGTTTTGTTCATAAAACTCCTTCAAATACTCAAATGAAATGGCTTCAGCAGCAACGATACCTGTGTTGACCGAATTTGCCAACATGCCATATGCCCTAAATTCCTGAGTGCTGAAAAACACAGTTCGTGAGTGAGTGTCATGAACTGCTGCAAGGGTGAACAACACTTACAGTCATGGGAGCTGCTAACAAGTACTTCCAGTTCATCATTCACCAAAAACACGAGCATGTTTAATGAACACGCGCTTTTAGCACCTTCATGCACAACACTGCAGGGCAGGGAAGCCAAGGTATAGAAAGATGAACTACCACATTGTTGTTTTGACACTTCACACAGAGCTACTCCCTGTTTCATTTTAAACCCAAAATACTTTGCTGTTCACACAATCTGGCCCTTTCTCTCATGAGAAAAGCTCAGAAGAGAGCAGCTTCTCTTTCATGTTGAGGTAACAGTTGAGGTGATTGCAGCATCTGATCAGGACTCCTCCCCGTGGAGAAGTTTCGGGCAGGTCTGACAGGAGAGGGCACCCTGTGGCAGACTCAGAACCTGCTGAAGGGATTACTTATCCCAGCTGTCCTTGAAACACCTCAGGATCCCTCAGGAAGAGCCGGAGGATGTGGCTGGAGTGCGCTGCCCCCGCAACTCAGACCTGGACGAGCGGCCAAGCTGAAAAGATAGATGGATTCCTGCGTGTCCGCTTGCTTTTTTTGTGTGTTTGTTGGCATGATGTTTTGTTGACAAGCACAGGAAGGATTAAGGACACCAAACTCCTGTGTAACGCAACCATTACTGACACTGAAACCGGTTCTTTGCAATTGAGAAATACTTACACTCTTTGAAGTCTCACATTCATCAGCTGTCATGATCAGTTTAGTCAGGCCTGCTTAATGTTTTTGACTGATGTATCTTTATTGTGCATTTGAGTGATGTCTCGAGATATGCCGCAGCTTGCCCCGATACCTTGGCAGACAGCCAGCGACCTGAACCTACTTGGGATGATGAACTAAAACACAGATAAAGCCTGCTCATGCTGCAGAGCCATGCTTTGAAGTATACTTAGCATTGCTATCTTTGTGATAATCATTTGACGTAAAGTTGGACATTTGTCACATCTCTTTCATGCCTAATACTAAAGTCATACTGAAGCACATGTAAAACATCTGATGCTTATTAATTCATGCGTTACAGTTTTCTTACCCCTTTAATCCTTTCCAGGGTCAGAGCCATAATTAGCTGTATCATAACTTCCTGGTTTGGCTTGTGTTGATAGTGCATGTGGTTACCATTCCTTCCCACATCCTTTATCTCAAGGCTGGTTCAAATAAGTCAGAAAGGGGATTCGCGAAATTGCTTCTTTTTAATAGCATGCTAATTGATCTTTGAGCTAATACTAAAATCTTAGATGAAACAAAAGCTGTTCTGACTCTTTTGCTACTCAGGAGCGGTGGAGCAAGCTGTAAACACAACATTGACAGCAGACATGGAGCAGCGTGGATTTAGAGAAATAATACTGGACATCTGATGCATATTAGTGCTCCATTCAGTTTCCCTTTAGCTCTCTTTTTGGCCTCTGCCGACTCCTAAGGGAAATATGTTGCTCTTTAGCAGCTACATGCTAACAAACAGACACAAACAGTGAAGTATAAGGTTGTAAAACCACCACCATTAGCTTAAAGATGCTGAAATGCTTTCAAACATTCACATAAACTGGCTTCAGCAGTACCAGTAATTGGGTTGTCTGAATGCCAGTTGTGTGTGCCAGGTGCCATAATTACTCAGGTGCTGTGAAAATCAGTGCATAAGTGTGAACATTAGCATGTATTTAGATTGTTATTCCTGGCCATCTGATGAACGAGTCCCCTATTCAGTGTCCTTTTAGCTCCTTTTTGGTCCCCACCAACTCCTGAGGGAAATATCTGGCAGTAAATCAAAACCATCTGCTTAAAGATGCTAAAATGCTCCGTGCAGCTCAGGGGAAGTGCGGCCTGGTGATAATTCTTTGTGGGTTTATTACAACAGCAACCTCTTTAAAATTATGCGTCATTTGATGTCTTAGTTCAAATGTTTTGGTCAGTGTTCCTTAAAATGACAGATTCCACCTTTTCCTATTCATCTTGTCAGTTTTCGTTTCCTCAGAAGTGGGCTTTGGAACGACTTCCAGCACCTTCAAGGGTTTTCATGCTCACGTCAAAACTTGGCACCTCTACTAGTGACATAGGCACAACGACATGCACACATCTCACCCATCTCACATCTCACTGGCCTCTTCATTTCATCTGTCATCTTGCGAGCGGTTCTCCCCAGTGGCGGTTGGCCGTCAAGGTTTGCGTCGTTCGTTGCGTTGTCTGACTGATACGTGTATATCTCTGCGAGGGTGTTTGCTCTGCAGCTAATGGATTCTAATGAAGCATCTATAATGATGTAGAAAGCTTTAGAGCCAGTGGACACAAAGATACTACGCCTAGACAACTCCCTTACCTGAGGCACTGAAGAAAACGCAGCACTCAGGCGGCACATGGCAGCTTGTCACCTTACATTACCTTGTGCAAAATTATCCAATACAACGACTTCCTTCCGCTTCCCACCTCCTCCACTTTCTCTCAGATGATATTAAGATGTTTTAAAGCAAGGGCATATATATTTATACGGCAGCCTGAGTTGATTCTTTTCCTTCTTTTTTTTTTTTTTTACATATTGCCAGAGAAAGAAAAGGAATTGCTTCCGCTCAGATGATCGTGATGCAGGAAAAATAAATAAATACCTGCAGTGGTGCTTATTTGTCTTTCTTGTTTACTCCCTTTTTGCCTATATCAACATAAGCAGAGTGGTTCCAGGAGAAAAATAAAAATAAAATTGCCAAAGTGTCACCATTGCAGAGGCTGAGCCACGTGGAAGTAATCAGCAAAGCCACCGTCAAGTTTATAGCTTCGCCACAACTCAGGAAAGCCCCATTTTACATTTCCTCGACCTTAACCTGCCCAAATCACAAACATAAAGCACTATACAATACCATACATCTTATATAGCCTTTCAACTTTTACAGCTTATAATGCATTGTAATTTAGCTCTAACCTCAAGCTCTTTGCATACATTTTTCATGAAGGCGATCTTGATTTCTCTCATTATGAATTCTCTGGGTTTCCAACCCGAACGAAAATTCTTCAAATACCAAGTTGCCAATGAATGCAGCAGGTCTGAACTAACTACCGCCATACTGGGCTTAATCATAGTTTTCAGTGCAGCTAATAGATGGAACTTTCCAGTTAAAAAAAGGCCATTTGCATCTAAATATGAACCGTCTCCTGGCACCAGGATCTTTTAGTTGTTATTTTTAGGTGCTTCATTCACTTCCCCGTCATCAGGTCATCCTCCTGTCTCCCTCAGCTACTCTCTCCCCCTCTGTCCCCCATTCTCTCATGCATATGGGAGTGATATTCTGAAGCCTGGAAACAGCTATTGGAGTGTGTTTCAAGTCATTCAGTCTGGCCTGGTTGGCAGGCTAAGGGCCAAGCCACCATATTTTTTTGTCTCCCTGTTTGAATTAACGCTGACCCAGAATCTGCTGCCAGGGATGGAGTCTGTGCCGATGTGGAGCAACTTCAGTTGTTTTCTGGTATAAAAATTGTTCTTCCTGTCCTTCCTTTGTTCAAACGGAGAGGTACGGATAGCAGAGATCTTTTAAGTGAGTCATCCGAGTTTAGAACAGCTGCTTTTTATTTGCATCTGTGCTGCCTCCACAAAATCGGGGATGTTTGGGGAAAGTCCCAAAGTATATATGATTCAGATACTTTCTATCCATGGGTTGCATTTAATAATCTCTTGCAATCATTCTCGATACATTTAGTTCACCAGTCTGTCTGGCTGTGTATCCATCTACAATATATGGACAAAAGTATGTGGGTACCCAAACTCTACACTTGGGTATATCTCATTTCTTTACAGTGAGCATTACCATGTTGCTATAACAGCCTCAAGAAGGTCTGCCTCAGGATTTGGAACGTGGCTGCAGGGATTTGCTCGCATACAGCCAACCAGGCACTTGAGGTGAGGATGATAAGGCCCGGCTTGCAGTCCGTTCATTCCAAAAGGTGTTGAATGTGGTTGAAGGATAGACTGTATGAAAGAAATGGACATGGCCTTTACATCTAGGCCAGCAGAGGGCAACACCACTGGTTATAGAAGAAGCCAGATTATGAAAGTCTCTTCGGATATGACCTTACTTCATCTTTAGTTTCAAGATTTCTTCAACACAAAATCATTTTTATTTTATAAACTACAGTCCCATTTGAAGTAAAATAGACGGTAAACAAGGGTACGATTTAGGGTGTGGCGACCTTGTGATTGAGGTAGGCATAGGCATGCGAATTCTCTGCAGCTTCAGCCCTCTCATCCAAGTATGGTCGCTTCTGGCTCCAAAAAGCCAAGATGGCGACGACCTAAATGTTAAACTCGAGGCCTCAAAATGGTGGTCCAAACACCAGTAGATGATGTCTACGTTTCAGTTGAGGAAACAACTTCTTTATGGACCTCACTTTTTGCTGGAACAGGAAAGGGCCGTCCCCAAACTGTTGCCATATTATTTGAAGCGCATCCAAACACTCATTGTGTGTTGTGGCATAAGATGTCACTTAATTTGAACCAAGAAAGCTCACCTAAACCATGACAAAGAGCCCTCAACAATTATTGGCTTTACAATATGCATCCCGGTAGTGTTCTAATGCATTCGGTCAAACCCAGATTTGTCCATTATCACTGTACAATTCGTGAATTCGAGTTCACTCAGTTCTGCTGAACTGTTAGAGTCTCTACAGATTGACCACAGATTGGGTCTAATTATCCCCATGTCTGTTTGGATCAGGTCTGACTGTACTTATGCTTTTTTCCCCCCAAGAATCTTTGCATATCAGGTTAAGGAAGGTCCAAGACCTCGACTTCAGAGTCCAACAATTGTACACCTTACATAAGCACCATGAGTAATGCCAAACGCCATCTGGAATGGTGTGTCACTGCTTGGCCTTGGAAACCCATGTTATGAAACCTCTTACGAGCAGTTCCTGTGCTGATCTTTCTTGGGATTTGAAACCCTGCAGTGAGTGTTGCAACTGTAGACAGTCTCCATGTGCTTCAGCTTGTTTGGCGTATTACTTGAGTTATTGTTTCGACTTTAAAACAGCAGCACTTTCACAACTGACCAGGGCAGAAATTTGTCAAGACTGATGTTTTTGAAAACAGTGGCAAGTCACTGAACTCTCCAGTACAACCCATCCTACTGTGAATTTTTGTTTTTATTACAGACTGCATGGTCGTATGCCAGATTCTATACGTCCATTGATAAAGGGTGTTGCTGAGGCAGCTCGACCCAATTAGAAAGGCTGTCCGCATACATTCACATCCACTCATGGCCATGTCTGATGATTTGAATGATACTTTAAAACAATGAGCCCTCTCCACTGGCTTTAAAAACAACATAGCAATGTCTTGGCATTCCACACAAACAGCAGTGTTGATCAGCTGATCTCATTATTGCATCTCCAGTGCAGTCATTCCACAACCCCCCCTGTTTTTTTTTTGTTTTCAAGGACAAGTCTCTTCGCCTTTCATTTCCCCACATTAGCAGAATAGACGCTTGCCAGTGTCATCCAGACATTGTTTATGTAGTTTTAGCACCATGTTGGGCTCATTATTGATTTCTTGAAGTGGCACGCCTCCATCTTGGCTGCTGAACATCGCAACCGAAGCCTTTGTGTCCGACTCACAAAAAGCATTTCAGTGCTCCGCTTATTCTAAGGCATTTAGATTATATATTTATATTCAGGAGTGGAGCTTGAAGTCAGCCTCCTTGCCTATTAGGGAGGGTAACCTTCCTCTCGCTGCCGAGCCTCTTCCCAATTACAGTGACTATTGCTGATGAAATGGCTGTGCAACATGGTGACTTGTCATTTGGCCAATTATTCTTAATGAAGCACCACAGAGAGAAGGATAACAGTGCTGTGCCATGCTGTGTTTGTAATATCTGCACAGGGACAATAGTGTAAGTGTTTCAGATTTGACTAATCCATCGTTCTGAGCATTTTTCTATCATTTTTCGTCGCCTGTGGAGCCCACTGATCAGTCGTATTATAATGGTCTCTTAAATGGCCGAGCTATTAAAGAATTTCACGTTCCGAACTGCAAAATATTGAGCAGTAATTTTGGATTTTCATCAATATCTGCAGTGTGATTAATCATTTAATGTTTCCTATGAATTCTCCAGCCACCCTTAAGATGTAATAGGTTTCCCCCCCCAGCTCTTTCTCATCCAGACTCGCTGAGCATGGATGCTTTTCCCTGTCAATGCCTTGCTTCACATTCATACAGTTAGACACATTCACAGCTGGGAGCTGCTCAGCACAGCTACAGCCTTCCACTTCTGGCCACTGAGCAGCTCCACTGGAGCATTTAGCAGTTAAGTGTCTTTCTCGAAGGTACATCATCGGTCGGTCTGCAGGGAATGGAAAGAGCTACTTATTCACTTACAGTAGGCCCCGAGCACACTATACGTCATAATCCCAAACCGCTTTAATGCTCTCATTAAACATATTCGTGCATTTACTGTTGGTGCACCACTAAATTATGTCTGATATTAACAAATTTAAAAGTCAGGCTTTTGCACGTGACTATTAACTGCTTCATTAGTGATATTTATTAGCTGTTGAGGTACCTGCGGCACTAAAAGCTTTTGTGAGAACATTTATTTGGATTTTGCAATGAAAAATAGCTCCATTAAATTCCATTACTCCAGAGATAAAATGCCCAATCTATTTTTGCTTGCATTGCCCACTCCCTGCTTCCAATGCAGCATACAAAGCCTTTGATTGAAGTCCCAGTAAAATCAGATTTTGGACGTGTAAGCGTCCTTTGTATTCAGGACATGTTTGACAGCTTTTTGACTCCAGCTGGCGGCACAAAACGCCCATGATGTTTTAGTGGTGACAGATATACAACCAAACAAATAAAATACAGTAAAATCAATATAGAGCACTGCCAAAGAAAGGCAGACAAATAAATAAAGGAAGGATCCGGGTGTAAGCACACAGCCAGTTTAGAGCAGGTCATCAGATAATCGGCACTTTAGTTACAGAAAGTTCAGACAATAAATTGGAGGTGAAACTCATCCTCTTATCACTGACGGATCAAAAGAGCTGCAGCTCTTCAATATTCTGGTGCTGAATATTCAACGGTGGTATAGGTCGGAGGTTTCGGTATACAGCCTGAATGGTGCCATTTTAAAATTTTTCTCTCCACATAAGTTATCAACTGCTGCCACAGCAGTGTAACATTTTCTCCAGCCCTGTAAATTGAGTCTGGTTTTCAGCAAGTTTCAGCAACAACATCATAGTTCTAAGGCGGCTCTGGGTTGTTGGGAGATTACAGTCTATCTACTTTATGATGACAGTTTTCACCTCCTCTTTGTTTCTGCCTGCAGCCCATAATACTCTGAAAACTTTTACCACTGTTGCAGTTTGTGTCATATATATATATAATAAAAAAAAAATCAACAGACTCAAGATCAGTGTGTCTGGAACTGGATTTTTTCCGCATGAAATCAGGGACATTAACCAGATTAGTGATTATATTTTCATAGATTTATTGGTTTTAACATTTCAATTGCTGTCCCTGGGATGAAAGTAGATGTGTCATTTCGAGGGGGCACTTTTACAAATCACATGCAGTTTAGTCATCACGAGAAGTACTTCCTCTGTGTCTCCGGAGGGGCTTTGTCAAGTCTGACAGAACCGATGATGTCGTCATGGTTATTTTGGTTTGAGCTTAAGGACTACACATTTCTTGACAGCAAGCCTGTACCACAAGCTGGTGGGAAGGTGCTACGACTCTTTTTCTTTGGTTTTTACCTAGACTGTATGAAATAATGGACTTACACGTATCTTGACATCACACATTGGTTTGTTGACGGCTATTTTGAAGCCTGTTTGTTTCTTGGAGCCAGAAGTGACCATATTTGGATGAGAGGTTGGAGGTGTAGAGTTGCGAGAAGTGGATCTGACTCATAGGCCCATGCCCTTAAACTTAACTTTGAGCCTTGATGAAATGTAAACAGGTAAGTTATATCGAAATCCAACCCACCTAGAGTTGACATCAATGTTGATAGAGACCTTTTATATTGTAAACACGTTTATTTCCCCTTAATACGGAGGTCTGTTGGGACTTACTTGCTTTTGGAGCCAGTCTCAAGAAAACATTTGAGGAACTGCAGTTTTTGGCACTTTCACACTAGCCTCATTTTCCAGCTCTGGAAGTTGCCGCTTGGTTTTGACCATTCTACATTTAATCAGCCTCCCATGAATCCCTCATGAAAGTGTGATACTGAAACTTGGTCTCATTTTAACACAGTTTTTTGTCCTTCTTTAAAGTTGATTTGTGTGTGTGTGTGTTTTCCTGTTTCCAGTTTAACTTGTGCTCATTTTCTGTGATAATTTGCAATGATTCATGGTCATGGCCCTCAACAAGTATAAAAGAACTCGATTCAAGAAAACAAGTGAAACGAGTTGATTCAGAAACATGTGACACCTCATTGTAGTGTAAGGTTTGTTTTATACATTTCAAGACTTAGTTAAATGCGCTGTTGAATTCCTGTTTGTGTTTGTGTTAGATTAACCACAGTACACAGAGTTAAGACAGGCTGATTTTGTGCAGACTTCTTGCTGCAGTGAGCTTTGTATTATTGTAGCACCTGCTCAGGAGAAAAACTAGTGGTTGTGGACACCAAGGCAAAACAGGGCCAAAGACAAAAAGGCATGCAAGGGTCAAAAAACAAGGCAGGCAGAAAAACAGGGAAAGAAGTCTGGAACACTGCTGCTGTTGAGGAGCAAAAGGGCAAAAAGCCATGCCCGAGGGTCAGGTGCAGTATATACTGAGAGCTGATTAGGGGATTCAGAGCAGGTGTGCAGGTGGGCGTGGAAGTCAGGTGGTGCAGAAAGGCAGGGAGAGGACTCCTGCAGGACAGAGAAGGAACGGCAGGGAGAGACAGGACAGGACAGATTAATGACTGCAGACATTCCTTGATGACCTTTCCAATAAATCTGCGATTGACCTTTTCATTTGAGTCATGCTCTGAAGCCCTTAAGGCCGCCACTATAACTGTTATCGAAGGAGGTGCTGTAACTTTAAATTTTGCTGGGAACATGTGCAGTTTAATTCACTATGCATCTGCTTTGTGTTAAATCTTTTAAGTAGAGGTAGTAAAAGGTCCACAGCAAATTATCTCAACAAACTCATCTGCTAATGGCAAACAAGCTCATCTCCATTATGTAACAGTACTTTATGTTGTTGTTTTTTTCCAACGTGAAGTGCAGATAATTTCCTCTTACATCTCGGCAACGGGCAGTAATGTGAGGGAAATCATGAGCAATCCTTTATCTTAAAAGAATGGCTCCCCAGATTGACAGCCATAATGCATACAAATTACATTAAAGCACCTTCCCCGGGAAAACTAATCCTGTCTAAATAGGGCTTACATTGTTCGAAATCACATTGCATGTTTGTTTGTAAATTTCATTTTGTGCGAGAAAGAAGACATCCCAGACCTCAAGGGCGTATGCAGTGGCAAAACTATCACGTTTGTAACCACGTAGCTGCATGCACGCTCAAGCCCCTTTACATCTCGGCACTAACACACACTTGTTAAAATTCAGTGGGAAGCGGCGAGTATTTATAGCAATCAACAAGCCTGTTTATTTTCTAAGTTTGAATAATGATTAATGGTGGATTCAATGTTTGAAAATGTGCCTGCAGAATTCCGGGTCATTATAATGAATGACGTATACTACTGCATGGCATAATCCACACCAAAGGAGACGTGTAAAGCTGCAGTCACAATTGTTTGAACCTTGCTACGACAACTTTGTAGTGAATAAATATGAGATTATAAGATTTAAATATAAGATTTCTCCACCAGAGCTCCAGATAATGCGGTGACGTCACCAAACTTGGAGACGACACATCGTAAAGGCATGGATATACTTTATTATCCTGGGTCCAAACACAACACGCTCCCCGTGATCCTGTGGACGCCGCCGTTGTTGTTGTTGCTTGCCGGCCGGCTTGTCAGTGTTGCCAGATCTTGGGAGAGAAACAAGCAACCAGGGCTATGGAAACAAGCCCAAAAGTAGCAACTATCATGTGTTTAAATAACACCTCCGATCCAAGGTGGCTCTCAAGATCCTCTGCGACGTCAAAATTGCGGTGAAAATCGTGTAATGTCAACTAGGCTTTACTCGCTATATATCAGCTATACCTACTCGCATGGAGGAGTTAGCTTGCTAGGGAAGTTTCAAGACAGTAAGTGAGACATATTTCCAAAACCTCTCCTTGAGTACGATAAGGTTTTCTCATGTGTTCATCTGTGTCTCTTACCAGCCTCCCTTCAACCGAGTCAAGTAAGGATGCACCAGTTTTTCGGCCACACATCCGTATCGGCAGGCATTCCCCCTTTTTGGCTGCCAGTGGCCTATTCAGCAAATAAGATAACTATCACTGTTCTGTTGTGTCCAATCCATTTTTTGCAGACTTAAAATAGAGCTTGGTGATTAATAGTGTCCCATCTTTTTTGGAATGTGTGTTTGGGATGAATAGAGATCTTCCCTGGGACGCCTTCGGGACACATGGACACAGTTAACCGTCAAAGCATCAGGAGACACATTCTGATCTTTTGCTGTGATAATGCTGCACGGTGAAAAACAAATCTGTGCTGAATCGGCCGGGAGAGAGCTAGTTAGCATTAGCTGTTAGCTGTTACTTGCTGGTGATAATAAAGGTTGCATTGAGTGTTTTTTGGTGAGAAACTGTTCAATCAATCAATCAATCAACTTTATTTGTAGAGCGCTTTTCCTGCATGGACATGCAACACAAAGTGCATTGCAGAATTAAAAACAATTAACACAAGAAAGAAAAACAGTTACAAAGAAAGCCCCTCCCTCCCACCCTCCATACTAGACACACACACACACACACACACACACACACACACACATAGGGAGACATGGCATGGCACTGAGGATCAAGGAAACGCCACCTCTGGGGTCGTCCACACTGGGAGGAGCAGCAGGCCTGTGCCATCGGGGGGACCAGCACCCAGGCCCCCGACTCCGACAGACAGGTGGACCCCCACATCGAAGGGAGGAACCACCAGCCGGCCGGGCCGAAGGGACCCAAGGACAGCACCCCCACTAGCAGACCCGACACAGCTCCCAGTGTGGAGGACCCCCCTGAGGAAACACTGGAGTTAAAAGCTAAAGACTAAAAGCATAAAATAGGACTAAAAGAATAAACAAAATAAAATAAATACAGTACCAAAAATAAAATACGTAAGATTATAAATAAAATAGAATAAATAAAGTACCAGTGATAAATAAAAAAAAGAAATTATTAAGATTAATATCATCTTAAAAAGCAAGATAAAAGCAACAACATAAAATACGACAGAACCAGATAAGAACATAAGAAGAGTTTAAAATATTAGTTAAAAGCCTGATTAAAAAGGTGTGTCTTTAATCTTCTTTTAAAAATATCAACAGTCTCTGCAGTCCTGAGGTTCTCCGGCAGGCTGTTCCACAGGTGGGGGCCATAGTGGCTAAATGCTGCCTCACCATGGGTTTTTGTTCTGGGTTTTGGTGTAGTTAAAAGGCCAGTGCCGGAGGACCTCAGGGTCCGCGAGGGTTGATATGGTAAAAGCAGATCAGATAAATAAGAGGGCGCAAGGCCGTTAAGACATTTAAAAACCAGTAAGAGAATCTTAAAATCGATCCTGAAGCGGACGGGGAGCCAGTGCAGCGACTCTAAAACCGGTGTAATGTGCTCCCGCCCTCTGGTCCTCGTCAGCACGCGTGCAGCTGAGTTTTGTAATAATTGGAGATTTAAAATACTCTTTTTGGGAAGACCAGAGAGCAGGGCATTACAGTAATCTAAGCGACAGGAGATAAAAGCATGCATTAGCACCTCCGTACTGGCCTGAGAGAGAAACGGGCGGACTCTGGCTATGTTCTTAAGGTGATAAAATATATATTTATATATTTTATATATTTATAATATATTTTTGATATGTGGGATAAAATTCAGCTCAGAGTCAAAAGTCATGCCCAAATTTTTTACTGATTGGGATGGTTTAAGATCCTGTAGTTTTGGTAAAAGTTTCTCTCTCTGGCCTTCAGGACCTATAACTAAAACCTCAGTTTTGTCCTGGTTGAGCTGTAGGAAATTCTCTGCCATCCATGACTTGATGTCTACAATGCAGTTAAAAAGGGCATCAATTGGCCCTGTGTCATCAGGAGACACGGCGATGTATAGCTGTGTATCATCGGCATAGCTATGGAAGCTGATGCCGTGTCTCCTGATGACATCCCCAAGGGGAAGCATGTAAAGATTAAAGAGAAGTGGACCTAAAATTGAGCCTTGGGGAACCCCACATCCAATTTCATGAGTTCCTGAGGAACATGTATCCATACTTACATAAAAGCATCGGTCTGTGAGATAAGAACAAAACCAGTTAAGGACAGTACCAGAGAGGCCAACCAGGTGTCTGAGTCTTTTTAATAAAATGTGATGGTCTACCGTATCAAAAGCGGCGCTTAGATCCAGTAGAACCAACACTGTGAGCTTTTTGTTATCTAAATTCCACCTGATGTCGTTTAAAATCTTTAGAAGGGCTGTCTCGGTACTGTGGTTCCTCCTAAAACCAGACTGATGCCTCTCTAAAATGGTATTTCTGTTTAAAAAGTCATTAACTTGGTTAAAAACCAGTTTTTCTAAAATTTTTTGGAATAAATACAGTTGATTGAAGGGGAAATATGATTTTTTTCACAATAGTATGAAATAGATATTAGAGAGGTGATCTGATATATATAGTAAAAGGGCTTTTGAGGCAGTTATAATTATTCCTTTAAGATGTTTTCCATGTGTAAGGAGGATTAAGGGTTAGGGCTCGGTGCTGCCTCATTATGCCACTGGACATACACCTTTAAAAGTACATTTCTGGCCCTGGGAGCTGCTTTCAGTTTGTGCTACAGAGGAAATACTGTAACGACAGTAATGTTGCTGTATGCACTCTGTTTGAGAAGAGTCTTAATTAGTGTGCCAAATGGAAGTCGACGGCCCAATGGTTGAATATTCCCACAAAGAAGTCTATTATTTCAAGGCTAGGCGATTGGGCTCTTTTAAAACTTCCTGCTGAAAAATTTGAGGAAAAGCCTTTTCACTTCAATTGTTTGGCACCTTTGAAAATTGGTTGATTTATTCCTTCCAGTTCTGTTAGAAAGCCAGTCTGCAACAAAGATCATCCAAAGCCACCCACACACATGCACACACAAAGGCACGGACGCACACATTAGCACACGCTAACACCACCCACCGAACAACAGGACTGCACACAGGCAAATCCAAACAGATGCACACACACGCTCGCCCACACACACACACACGCACGGCACACACACGTGTATGCACAGGCACCCACACACTCACATGTACGCACATGCAGGCATGCATACCCAATCAAAGGGGATGGTGGGCACTGCTCATCTCTCAGGTGGATTTCTTTATATTCAAAGAGTAGAGAGAGGACAAACATGTGGGCAAAAGGCGTTTTATATAATCACCTCATTTTAAAGACGCACCCGACCAATTGGATCAGTCAAAACAGTCGTCTTTAGCCTCATGCATAGGACATGATGTTTTAATAACACGGGAATGGGATTTGATGTGGACAGAATTGAGGAACGGGATTTCTTTGGAGTGGTAATCACAGGTGAGGAATGAAGGGGAGGAGGGATGAAGGGAGGGAGGGAGGAGAGAATGGTGGTGGAAATGACCAGCCGCCTGATTTTTCCATTTTATTGATTTCTTTTGTAGCGCTGTGTGCTGTATTTATCTTCTGGGTGCACACTGACATTTACTCAAGCATACATACAGTACAAACACACATTTATTACTAGTGAGGACCTCTTGGACTACTTCCAGTTCTCTAAAGCTTTGCCCAAACCTTGTCCACTTAATGTCTCAACTTAAAGGCACAGTGTGATTTTACCGTAGTGTCCAATAGCTGTGCCAAATTGATTTCTTTTAAAGGTCATTACAGGTAGGAAATGAATTTGGGGATCAAAGCCCCAGACAGACAGGACACTGGCACTGCGAGATTCATTCCTACGTCCTGTCCTGGAGCTAATTAGCTCTGTCACTATTAATAAGTTAGACTGCAAGGTAACATAGTTCACTGACGAGCCATATTTGTATCTGACTGCATGGCTTCAATCTAAGCCGCATCTCCACAGTGAATTTTACCCCAGCAGAGCAGAGTTATATGAAAGAGGATGGAAGTGGGAGCCAAAATGTTTTTTTTTCTTTTTTTCGTCATAGACTCTCCACTTCTTTGTTACGTGGATCTATTAAGAGAACTGACGACTATGAATATGCACACCGACAAAAAAAAAAAAAGTTTTCAGACTCCCTCAGGAGGACTCTGCATTTTTTGCGCCCTTTAAAGGATGAGTCTTTTTCTGGCTTAGCCGCCTGACTTCCTCTTGGCTCCCTGCACACATGAATGGCATAAAAATAACTGTCTGATACGGCTCTTTAAAGGGACAGTTCATTCCCAAATCAAAAATACATGTTTTTCCTCTCACCTGTAGTGCTATTCATCAGTCTAAATTGTTTTGGTATGAGTTGCTAAGTGTATGGTATCAGCTGTGGAGATGTCTGCCTTCTTTCCAACATTTCCTTGTTCTTTGTTTTTTAGCGGGCCGTTTGAGAAAGTCTGGCTTCTCTACCGCTGCTGTTATCAGTAAGACCTTTATTAGAATGATTCAATGTTTTATAGCTGTTACATTTTCTATTGTTTGTGAATGGGAAAAGTATTTTTGCATCACATAACCTGAGTTTCTGACTGTGGCAAATGCCCTACAGCCGCCTCACGCTGACCGCTTGCTCTGCTGAGCAGCGCAAATCTGCATATCAGACTTCACAAAAGTTGAATTATATGCAAAATATTCACATGAACTTTATCATCCCAGTGAAATAAACCATTTTTGTGTGTGTAACCTGACCTTTAGGGGGTGCAAGCTTATCACGTCTAAATGTATGTATAAATAGGACTCATTATTTCATAGTTTTCAGTTACAAGAAGGAATGTATTGAATATTGTATATTGAAACATAGACTATGTGCAAAAATCTGTTCAGACTGATCTGCTTTTATTAAAACCTGAAAATCACGAGCCCTTTGTATCGATAACATCTTAAAGGCAGAGTATGCATCGTTCACATAGTGCCGCGAGCTAATGATGACGCACTCAGAGTGCATGTTTAAAAGTAGCGTGACTTATGGGAATGGAGAAAACACAAATCCTGTCAGATCAAGTGCACACCATTAGAAACCATTAGCTCTTATTTGTCTGCTTTGCTTTTCTTCAGGGGCTCTTTCCACACAACCAGACTCCCCCCTCTGAGCTTCCTTATTTGACTTGAGGGTGCATCTTTGCTCATCAGTTTCAAAGAAACGCTGACACCAGAGAGTCCCGTGCCTTTGTTTGCCGTTTTTCTCCTATTTTTTATTCATCTGTTTATGTTTTCATAAACATGGTACGAGTGATCTTCGGGGCCATTTTGTGTATTTGGGTCGTAAATGTTTTTTGCTTTTTTTGTTTTGTTTTGCAACGCAGCTGTTGCCAGTAAATATATCAATCTTTCATAGGGGGATGACTAAGGGACTCACACTAAAAGTCTCAGACTTAATACTACTTGAGCATTTTAATATCCCATCCGTAGATGTAGGATTTTATTGAGTGCTGCTTTATTTTTCACCACCAAAGTGTGTGTGTACGGCCACTGTCAGCGAGTGCCAAAAACAAGACTGCACTCCAGCTGATGGAGTAGTTACTTTCATAAATCATGAGTACATCTCATAACATCAAGTTTGGTCTAAGACCCTGGGAATAAGACGCACAATGAGCCTCCGTGTGTATCTCCAGATTGAATTCTTAATCTTCCCATTTGCTGTTTCATCTTCTGTAGTGGGAAATGATGCATTGGCCCCTTGATGCCAGATATAATAATATCATTCTCCAAAGTCAGACATGTCTCTTCTGAGTGCCTATAACAGATAATTAGAAATGCTTTGCTAAACTATTACACAAGTCAAACACACATAAACAAACACAAGTGAATGACTAAGATGTGTTTATGGGCTCTGGAGCGTCACGCTATGTGTGACAGAAACATGGCAAGGTGATACAGTGTTCTCAGAAAGTGACACATCACCTTCAGGCGTGTTTCTGCTTGACTGCTCGTCTGAGCAACACCGTCCCTAAATTTGTTTTGCAGATGATTTTTTTTTTTTTATTGAATTGTCATATGTTCCTGAAGCTGTAATTTTCACCATAAACCATTGATGAATGGCTCACATCCGCCGGTTGCTGCTGGTGACACATAGTGGCACTTTTCATACCTGAGCTGCACTTTCATTTCATCAAATGAAGACAGATGTCTAACATTGTGCACTCCCATCTCAAAAACTCCAATCACCACAGAACCCCACATCCCAGTATAACTGAAGAAATGCAGTCTTGCCAGAGCCAGGGCATGTGTCATATGCTTTTTGTCCGAACCCCTTAGAAACCTTTTATCAGCTATTTTAGCTTTCTGTATTGGCGAATTGTGCAGAAAGTGTTGACCTTGGGGTAGAGAGGTGGAGGGACCGTGTGAAGCAGCTTTATTTTTCATTAATTTCTTTCATCAACTCGAACCCTCAGAGGCCACATAGCCCTCGATGTCCACCGCAATCGGCTGTGTCACGCTCATGCTCTGTCACAGCTGCTGGAGGCGATATGCTGCCAATCTAACCTTGTGCCAAAGTATAAAATTAACTTGTGAATGCATATACATGTTGATATATAGAATATAGAGAATTTATCATGAGCTCATTGACTTTGGGATTTTTTTTTATTGTCTCGTTTGAGGATATTGGGACTATTATTGTTGACAATGTTTAGTTTCTTATACCTATCAGGTCCTGCTAATCTCAAATAGCTAGGAGAAATTATAAAATGTCTGCCAAACGAAAGTTCGTTTCTCAGGAGGATGTTAATTTCTAGGAGACAGGGCTGTTTATCCTGCGGTAAAATGTAACAGAATTTGCATTTTGCCTTGAGGGAGAAGGAGTAGATGTGCTTTAAAGAATTCTAAACTACATACCTAGGTGTCTGTAGCCAACGATGCTATTTATATTGCCAGAGACGTCAAAGTGGCATCAAAATATGATGTTAACACAAACTACCCAGCTAATCTGAGAAGGTTTACGTCCACAGTGTGCACTAGGAAGCTTTATACATCCTCAAAACGGAAAATAGGAAGTCAACATTGACTCAGAAAGGATTTTAACCCCTGTCTCAAGTGTGAAAGTCCTGTGCTTGACCCATTCGTCCAACATGTCTTAGTCCTTCCTTGGACCGTGTTGCTGTTTATGCAACATCAACTGAGGCTAGTACTACCCCTGATCAAGTAACTGAATAGCTACTTGGACCTTCCATTTTTTTTTTATATATTTTGAGGAAATAATAATAAAAAATAATTTAATATAATGAGGAAATATTGCTCATTAATGTACCTGGCAAGCTGCAAAAATGTTGACAACACATTTCAGTTCAATCAGGAGACCACCTTGTGTGTATACAAGATATATATTGGGTGTATATAGGTAGAGATGCCATTGTTAGTGTAATAATATACAAATATAAATTGTTCAGGATGTCTCTTGCTTGTGCATCCTCGCACGTTCAACTCAGATTTAAGGTAAACACAGAGTGAGTAGATAAATATATACAACAGCCTTCTGGTGTCACATCCTGCACATTCATCATTCTGGATGATAAAAGTGAAATATTTAAGACAAGTAACGATAAGCAAAACACATCTTTGAGTGTTCATTTTATATTTAATGATGGATTACTTCAGTTTTTCGACTTGTCTCTACATACACACAGCAAAACTGCTTCTTGCTTTGTTTTCTTTGGCAATAGAGTTGTGAAAACGGAGGTTTCCCCTCCACTAATATGCACTATCCAGGAAATACAGATACAAAATAAAGATGAGACAGCATGCTGCAAACAGCAATTAGAACAATGAAAATCAGTAAGCTTCAAATGTGCCTTTAATATCCTGTTAAACACCGCAGAAGTGAGCAAAACAATTCTTATCAATGTGAGGTTAATTATGGCTGCGAAACAGTGTGATGTCACCTCATTAGCTAGCAGACATGTATACCTTGCAAAACATGACTGGAGACACTGTGTGCAACATTAAGGTCAGCCCCACGTCTCAGTATACATCCAGCGAACAATATCTGCACAGTTCCACTTGTCAGCTCTTCGCTGCATTCTCCTCAAGTGAAAAAGGGGAAAAGGAACATCTGGGGAATCGGTTTTTAAAGCGTTTTGATCTACAATGTATGTATAGATGTCGGGGAGCAATGCAGCATTCAACTGCCTGCTTTCTGCATGCAGTTTGATGTGACGTTCCCTCTCATCCGAAGAGAAGGAGAACAGTGGGTAGTGTTGGCGAGTCAGTGTGACGTTCCTGTAATACCATGCACAGATCAGGAGTTGTTTCCATCTGGGGCTACCCATACTGAAAATATATGAGTTTATGGCATTGTAGAAATGTTGAAGTTACAGAATGAATGTTGGGTTTCTTCAGGACCCTTGTGGATTACAGTGTTTTTATGTCTCTCCGCTGGCGATAGCTGTGGCTGTAGGCGTTATGTTTTCCGGGAATTCATTCAAGGTGTTCATAGGTCAAAGGTCAAGGTCACTGTGACCTTGTCTATCTCATTCTTGTGAAAGCAATATTTTAAAAACACCTTGAAGGATTCTTATCAAAGGGAAGAAAAAATGAACTTCAGGCACTTATGTGTGGACCAACAGATGCATTTGAAATTAAAAACATGGCTGCTTACACTGAAACGCCAATTGGTTTCAACCTCAAGGTCTTCGTCATGGTGCAAAAGGGTGGACAGGAGTCAGGAAAACGTTTTATAGGCTTGGTAAGTGGTGTCACCAAATCCTGATCAATAAGTGAGCACAGGTGGGTGACAGCAATGGATTACAATGAGAAGGCCATTTTGAAAGTAACATGCCTCCACAAGTGTTTAAAAAAAATCCCTGTACTAAAATGAAAAATTGCTGACCAAATATCAAAAATATGCATGTAAAAAAGAAAAAACAACAAATTAAAAATGATATAAGAAAACATCAAAAATACATGCATCGAAAAGCAAAGAAAAGAAAAGGAAGGAAACTTTACTTGAATTGTATCTGGACAGAAATTCAGATTTATTTATTTTGTTTAATTTGGCACAAATATCCAGTCGGACTCCAGCATGAAATTATTACAGTTGGTGGTCAAAGATCAAGGTCAATGTGAACTTGTTTCTGTCTCATTCTCTTGAACGCCATATCTCAGGAAGGCATTGAGTGATTTTCCTTTAAATATGGCACAAACGTCAATGTAGACCCATAGATGAACTGATTTAAATTTGGTGGTCAAAGATCAAGGTCACTGTGACCTTGTATTTGTCTCATTCTGATAAACCTGATATCTCAAGAACACCTTGAGAGAACTTTCTCAAGTTTGGCACAAACATCCACTTGGACTCAAGGATGTTTTTGGCCATAACTTTGGCCATTTTAGGCAAATGTTTAAAATGATGAAGTGATGACATTTTATATCCAGATGGTCAAAGTCAACTTCACTGTGACGTCATAATGTTCTGCAAAGACACTTTTCTGGCTATTATTCGAAGCCATATCTCGGGAACTGAAAGGAAAAACATTTGGTCAGATACTGAAATAGTGACACTAATATTCAATGTCCACCTTAAAACTGTGTTGACTGTGTTGATCTTCGTCTGCGGGGTTGAAGACGTGTGTGAAGCATCCACACATCAGAATATGTCATGACTTTAGTTGTTCTTTTATCTCAGACATGTTAGGATGTTACATACCTTGACATGTTTCTGTTTGACAGATCAGCTGATAGACACGTCACAACCACCACCAAGTGACACTTCTGAGGAAGGTGGACGTTTCCGCTGAAACATGTCAAGGTATGTAACATCCAAACACGTCTGAGATAAAAGAACAACTAAAGTCTTTATCAGAAACTGAAGATGTAATAAACACCACTGAACTATTGGAATATGCAGCTTCTTTGCAATGTATGTGTAGTGTATATGTGAAGCATTGTCAGCTGTCATGGCTACATGTAAGTCTGGACAGACAGTAACTGCAACTTGACTGGCTTTCTTTACTTGGTATGATGTTTACTGATGAGTTGGAGCAATAGGATGGAGGGAAAATGCCCACATCTGCTGCAGGTAACTAATTTTGGACCTAATCTTTCCAAAATTAAAATGAAAATCATGTGTTTGTGATGTTTTATTACCGCCAGCAGCATGGATCATAGTACTTCTTTTAGGATGCAGGGTTTTACATGACAGAAATCATTTTTGAGTCACGTTTTGGATGATGCTTTTTGCCTCGGGGCCTAAATTTAAAATCAAATTATAATAGAGTGAAATGAGTTTTCCAGATGCGGGTTTACCTATCCATCCAAACGTTCATACATGGACGGCTGAGGGCAAAATCTGTGAAATAGGCAATAGGGCCACGGTGATTTGTTTCTTGGTACTTTCATCACGGCGTTTCTTAATTTCACCTTATCTCACAAACAGTCCTCAAAACAAACCACTGTAGGCAAAAGATAAACAGAACAACTAAGTGGAATCCCACTGTCAAAGGACCGGATGATCTCCCTCTGCTTCTCCTAATGCTATTGTCTAGTCACTTGCCTGAGACACAGCTGCTTCCTGATCTGCATCTAGTTGTGTGTGTCTTCAGCAAGGGGACATCTGTATACTGCACCAAGCATGACATCAGCCAACACTGGCTCCACATAGCCTGAGGAGACAAATTGAAGCAATTGTTGATTTTTCTTTTTTCTTCAGAGAGAGGGAGGTTTATTTTTTGCTGGACTCACATTTGGTTCATTTTATTCACTTACATGCCCCTTGGCTTTGTCCTCATGTTTACGTTCCTTCTCTTCCTTCTCCTCTTCTTTCCTTTCCTTTCTGATCCTCAGGCAACACCTTGTATCATAAAACTCTATTTGTCTCTCAGATTTACCAGTTTCTACCCAGATGCATCACCAGATTTGTTTTCCAAAGATTCGCAGCACCTGCTCTTAAAGGTTACGTTCACTGTCAAAGAAGCATTTGCCTCTGAGCGTGCATTTTTTTTTTTTTTTTTTAACTTCTTTTTCCGAAAAACACTCTGTCTGTTCTGATTGAATCCACTCCCAGGTGAAGACAGCTAGCGTGTGCACCTTCTGTGGTGGGCTGTGAGAAAGCTGATTGATTGAGGTTGCAGTTATGAGTTGCCCTGCGTGGAGTGGAAACGATGTAGAAATTTGTTTTATAGAGTTTTTGTATGTAGTATGCTGGAAAAAGAAGGAAAGTGAAGCTCTGTTACTTACTGACATTATAGTGATTATTTTTTATGGTTGAATACAGGAAGTGGAGCATTTAAAGGTCCTATATAATGCTTGTTTTCAAGTTCATACTTGTATTTAAGGTTTCTACTAGATCATGTTTCCATGCTTTAATGTTCAAAAACATGTTATTTTTCTCACACTGTCTGCCTGTATGTCCCTGTATTCACTCTCTGTCTGAAACGCTGCATCTTATTGTCTGTCGCTTTAAGACCCTGTCTTGAAAAAGCCCAGTCTGCTCTGATTGGTCAGTATTTTCGGGTCTTTCATGTCTGCACTCATCACTGCAGTTGAGGAATGAATGTAACAGCACTGTAGCGGCACTGTCTATTATAATATAGCATAGTTGTGACATCACAACTTCATAACAGTCCTAATGGCTCATTTAAAGGCACAGTGTCTGAATACAGTCGGTGTGCATTTCTCTGTGGATTAAGCATTTGATCCATCACAGTGTTTACACCTATACCACCTTTATAATAAAAACAGACATGGAAATCTGACTTATTACAATATGGCACCTTTAAGTACAGCAAATAATTTTGTAGTTAGCATCATCAGCCATAGCTACTAGGGCTGTGTATTGGCAAAAATTGGCAATACAATATGCATCACGATACAGGGGTTACAATTATACATCATGATAAGCAAGGTTGCGTTTGCAATTTTTTAAAATCTAATTTTAGGTACGAGCCTCGTGACTTTGCCTGCAACATAGGCCGGTGTTCTTTGTTTTTATACTGGTGATATGTTGGAGTAAAGGAGTCAATCTGATGAATTTTTGCATATAAAAAATGTGGATGGTATCAATGGAACCGTTTCACACCGTCCCCATTTTTGTTCTCTCCTCTGTTGGGGTACCTAGCACACAGATATGGTCCTAAAAGGTGGAGCTGTGAACACTGCAGTTTGTGATTGTTCAGTAGAGGACAGTCACTCTGCTCAGAGCTGAGTTGTGGCTGGTTTGAGGCTTTTCAGTCAACAGTAACCATAAAATGAAAGGATGTTTTACTTACTTAATATACTAGGTCGACTGCCAGCCACATTTAAAGTGGAACGTTAATTAGTTTTTATATGACATACACTTTTAGTAATGGGTGGATCTTCAAGCTTTTATACATATTAATTTCTTTATAATCAATTTATGTATCTCTTGGAGAAAAACAATAAACGTTGCGGCAACAATAAACCCCTGAACTTGCCTGAGAAGGACTAAACGCAAAAACCCGCTATTTTTAAATATCCCATGTAGAGAGACTCTCACTGCAGCCTGTTTTATTTTGTTCTGAAAACGTCGGCTTCATTCTGTGGACGATAAACGAGGTGCAGACTTCCCTCTGTGTCACCGGCAATGAGGAAATACAGTGAGTGCTGGACGGAGCAGTGAGTGACAACACTCTCGACAACACCCACATTTAAGCTCTTGAGAAAACTCTGCATAGAGTGGGTGGGAGGGGTTGTTTCAGGGTCAAACAAACACAGACTTTCACCCAGGCGCCTGCTGTTTGTGTCCTAGGTGAAACCAAAAGTTATCGTTGTTTAAATGCATTACATAACTTAGTTGGGTACGTTCTGTGTCAAAGTCAGAGTTGTCAATGCTGTTTTAATGTCATGTCACTTTCGCATCGCACCTGAGCTTCACCCAAGAGACAACTGCGCGTCACATGCAGATGCTGGAAGGTACCTTGTGCTTCTGCGTGAAACAGCTGGAGGTGTGACAAGGCCTCAGTATTCGACCACCTGGGAAGGAGAATGAGCTGCAGCTCCAGACACACTGCTTTAATAAAGAGTGGTGTCTGGAGAGTGCGGTGCGGTACCACCACAGCAATGAACCCCAATTGCCAGAAAGGAAACAGACGAGATTCTTGGGGCTTACCACTTCAACAACATCCTAACCAAATATTCCAAAGCTATTTATTTTCCAGTCCCAGCTCCAGACTAGAAGCCCTATGTTTAATAAGGCTTAGTCTCTCCTCAAATCTATTCATCGCCACTCAGCATGTAAAAAGTCACCGAATCTCCTTTTTCATGAGATCCCAGAGCGGCGCCTGTTGTACATCTGATCCCTTTTGTACGGCAGGTAGCGTAAAAGGACTAGAGGCAAGCAGACAACAATATGGAGAAAGCAGAGGATACGTTACATCGCGAGGGGGTAATCGGAGGTTGTAATGGATCCATTGAGGGTTAGGATGGTAAATATTGAAACTGCTCGCTGAGAGTATGTAAGGGAGGAATTTGGAAGAGGTCACGATCGGTCACTTGCAGAGAGCGCTTATCAGCTATCTGGAGACGCTATCTGTCACGCAACTGGATAGACAGGAGTCCTCTTTGACTTGGATGGCATATGTGTCACTCAACAGGAATGCCTTCATGTACGCCGCTCTGCTTGTTCACTGTCTCTCTGTCACTCCGGATTATCCCGCTCTTGTTTTGCCTTTTTTTAGATTCCACTCCATTGGACGTTTCTGCACTTCTCCTCATCCCTCTCTCTCCTTTCTGTCATTTTCCCCTGTAACATTACCTCTGCCTCATTCTCTCTTTATGTACATGATGTTGTAGACAGCGCATGAACTTGAATTCAAGTGTCATGCATCTCCTCCACTTTGATCAGACGTAGCTATTGTCTGCCCTCTGAGACACAGTCTGGAATTGCCTCCTGATATGCCCCCACTCTGGTAAAGTGAGATGTGAGCCCCCTCTGTGCTCTCTCAAACACAGGGGGCTTTTGTGAGTGTGTGTGTGTGTGTAAGTGTGTGTGTGCAGTGAGTAAAAGAGGGTGCAGCAGCGAGAGCACATTAGCATGGTTTGCTAGCCTGCACACTAATGCAGAGCGATGCCCTATAATAGCCAGGGTTCATTCAGAGTCATTCTCCCACAGATTTCAGCAGGAACATTCTATATGGTGGAAAAAGAGGGGGAAAACCTCCACAGATCTCGAAGGCTGATTAAGGTGCCCCCCCTCCTGGTTCTTTTCTCCAGCCACAAAGAACGGCCATATCTAATTTCCCATGCGCCACAACTATCACTGTTTAACGCAGTCATAGGAAAACACCCACGCCATCTCATAGCGGCCAATTAAATTAATGAATGGATCGTTTTGATCCGCGGCCGGTAGAATTCCACCACTCCGACTCTTGTCAACAAAAGCCTAATTATTTTTTCTTCACGGCCACGTCGTCACTTGCCAGCGGAAAGGGAAAACCGCTGCTGAAATATTGACAATCCTTCTCATTATGTTAAGTTTATTTGTTTTGTCAAGAGCTGAAAAGTGGCATTTTTTTTTTTTTTTTGGGGGGAGGAAAAGATACCTCGCATCTGATTAGAAGAGGAACGAAAAGGAGGGAGAGATTGAAAGTGAGAAGGTTCGAGTGATTCAAATGAGTGCTTGGAGTTGCCGAGGGTTTAAGAGCCTTAAGAAATACAGCCAAAATGAAACAGGCAGCAGAGCACAGAGGGAAGGCTCCCATCCAAACACACTATTATTTCCCAGCAGTCATATGCAGAGAAGCACATTTCCAAAAATAGAGGAAAAAAATCATAAACTATTAAGACCCACTGATTATAAACAGACATGATTGTAGATGCATTATTTCTTCAAACTGAAGCCAGCGCGATGTTACTACGATGCTACTTTATGCACTGAAAAAAACAAACCTTCACATCACCCAAAATCCGCTAAATGGCTGCATGATGTGCCATAACAGGACATAACTGATTATGTCTACTGATTAAAAAATATCATAATCACAGCGAGCAGGCTGGACATAATGAGGGTAAACAAAGACTGAAGCAAAACATCTCCATGTGTCCGAAGCATATGTCCGCACAAGCTCGCCCCAACAAGCGCCTTGACAGGCAGATAACATTCCTGCGTAATTGCTGTCTGTTGTACCGTTGGCCAAGAGGGTTCCCGAGGTAGAAAAACAGGAATCTCCCGAGAGTTACACATGCAACCGAAGCATCTGTGCTTAACCTGAGCTTGACCCAGCATGCTCCTTAATCTGCTTTACTCTCGGAGCGTCACTGAAACTTACCTACAGTATCTCAAGTCAGTGCATGCCCACCAATACCACTGCCTGATTGACACTTGGCAGATTTTACCAACTGGGAACCAAATGCATTTATGACTTAATATAAATGGAAGCAAAGGTAATTGAAGTCAGATTAATTCATAATAATGTCAGTGAAAAAATTGAGCCATTTACGAAGCACAAGAATTAGCTGATTGAACTTGCTATATTTCATCAAAGTAATTACTTCAGTTGCCGGTTATTCAACAGATGCCTCAATCAGTGACACATTTAATTTATGACAATTTTATTCAAATATTCATTTAATTTAGTCCCCGCAACCTGACACAGTTAATTTTTCCGTGTCATTTTAATGTTTCTGAAATATCAATATGTTAATTTTGACAATTATTAATATGTTTCTGTGTTGCCATGCATCCAGATGCAGTGGCGCGCCTAGGAGGGGTACAGGGTGGCATGGTCCCCTTCATACAATATCTGTGCTCCCCATTGGCCCATCCAAATATTAAGCACCCAAATTGACTGTTGTGAAGAGGCTTTGGGATGCTGATCTTTTTAGGCTTTGTTTGCACGGATACCGATACAAATAAAAATGCATAGTTAGCATAGTTAGCTGCTATGCACTTACTAATATCGGGCACAGCAAACGTCTTTGTGCGCTGATGTAGCGTTGATGTTGATGCAGCAGTGCTAAGCTCATTTGTAAGCTCGTAAGTAGTCCCTAAAGTGCTAACAAAACGTAAACAACCCTGCATATATCCGCCATTGTTGTTGTGGTTCCCGGGCGCCTAATGGGCATGTGCAAACTGGGTTGCAACGTCATCGTTCTCCAAAATCTCCATCTATCCTGTTTACACATCTCCATAGAAACAAATATTTTTTAAAAAAAACTTTTACTTTGGAAGCCAGTTTTGAAAAGCTCCCGTTTCCGTAGAGACAAACACCGGTTACGTGTAAATGCAAACGCAAAGATAAATACCCGTTTTCAGAAATATATGGAACCGTATAAACATGCCCTTAAGCTAGCACAAAGCATCTATTCGTACCAACCATGTAGCCATAACCAGAATGCTCAAAATATAGGCTAAACTTTCGCGACAAACAACTGGCATGGCCATTTTCAAAGGAATCCCTTGAACTCTCACCTTAAGATATCCAAATGAAAATGGGTTCTTTGGGTACCCACAAGTCTCCCCTAAACCTGACGAGGCTTGTTATTCCTAAAAATTTATAATACTACTTTAAGTTAAAGAGCTATGTTTTTATTTTTAACGAAAAGAGCAACTACCTTTTTTAAAGGAACAGTGAACACTGGAAGTGAACAGGGTTGTTGTCGAAGTCAAAAGGTTAACTGCACTGCTATTAGACTATTGAGATAACTAGTAATAGTAACTGCAAAACAAAGAAAACAAATACTTAATCATGCAGTTCTTTAACTCTCCATATTGACATCATTGTCAACAAGCCTATAAGACTTTCAGTGGCCCCATCTGGCCAACTCTACGAATATTCTGGGTGCCACTGTCTAGTTACTTGTGGATGTGATAGATAAGGTACATCAAAATTCATGTTATGTGACTCCATCAATAAATGTGTTTAACATCACAATTTACCCTGACATTCAGTCTAGTCTGGATGATAATGAGTGGGGATAAACATCTCCATATGGCCCTCAATGTAAAAGCCAGAATGAATTAGCCCAGGTTAATGGATAGATATGTAAAACAGACACGTAAGGCTAATACACCTCCCACAGTCATGTATCACAGCAGGCACATAATCCATAATAAACTGCGACCAGCTTGTCTGCAAATTGACTCATCGTGACTCAGAATTACAACCTGGGATCATGGAAGACATACGCTCACCCAAATATGACGCCGCAATGCCACGTATGACGAATTTGAAATTGGGCCCTGCGGTGGCATGTGAGCAATAAAGTTTATTGTTTGATTACTGCCAAGGAAAAAAAAACAAGATATTCAGCTTCAATCTGTTGTTGCTGCTGAGCAAGTGAGTGAACCTGAGCTTGGCTGTTCAGCCTGCCAACTCCTTAGCTCGTGATGTTTGCCGGCCAAAAGCACTATTTGCACTGTCAACCAGGTGTCATGGATTTTATTAGCTTAAGTGACACTGTAAATAAACCTATAAAAAAATAGAAAGCTTTCCAACTCTGCCTTTTTCTAAATACTCGTTTAGGTATTGTACATAAATTTAAAGCTGCACTCGCCAACATGGAAGGTGAAACCACTCAACGTTTTGGCAGCAACGATGAAGACAACCTTGTCTGGGTTCTATTTCAACAGTTTTTCTTTGTAATATAGCTGAATGGAGTTCGTCTTGGTTATCTATCCATGCCACAACAGCAGCTCGGTGAAGCTGTGCTGATTCATGCTAGATGACAAGTTAAAGTATCACCAAATTCAGTAGGGTTCATCCTCTGGGCACCAGGAATATCTGTGTGTAATTGCATAGCATGTAATAATTGTTTCAATGTTTCATCTGGAAACCAACTATGTTAAAGTCATGCTAACACTACAGAAAAAGTCAAAAGACCACCAAAGCATGGAGAGTTTATCCTCTGGGGATCATGAATTGTTGTACAAAATGTATCGACAATCCAGTTGACACGCTCTTGGCTTGCACACCAAAGTGGGAGGTCAGGGGGTCCTTCTGCAAGAAGAAAAAAACTTTTAAAGTGTGAATATAACACAATAAAAAAATCAGTCTGCATTAGCATTTTTATGTTAATTCGGTTTCGTTTTTGGCACATGGAGGCGGAGGAGAGAGGCTCCTGTGCCAGGAACCCACAGTTTAATCCACAAACCCCTGGGTCCTGGATGCCCGAGAGAGGTGGAGGCTTGCGCTCTCTGGAGGACAGCTGCAGCAGAAGAGGGCAAGCTAGGTCTCCCCAACCCCCAAGTCACCCCTCAAACTCCCGCCAGGGCGCTCTGTCGGACTTCGGCACATATAAAGGGTCAGCACGGAGGTGAAGCCTGACTCACGCGGACCCGACAGGCACACTGGACTGTCATCAGCGAAGAGGAGGGGTAAGCGCCACTAGGTAGGAAACATAATGCGCTGAATCATAGGGTCATTCAGTGCCAGACACAGGTTGTGATTACAAAAAGGGAAAAAGGAGTGAGAATTTGTCATAAATTTGGAGAAATATGTGAGAACTGTGACACCAGGAGGAAACCCGAGAGGGCGATGACAAATGTAAGTCTCCCAGGAAAAATTGAGGGTTAGCAAGACAGACCTTTTGACCAACATTGTCCTCCCTAGACTGAGAAGAATGGCTAAAAATTAAGAATGTGACTCCACTTCTCTGTGAGGCACTTCCTCACTGTCAGATTTGTCACTTCCTTGTACTGTCTGCCGTGAAAAATGAATCCAGTGTTCTTACTTGCAACAATTTTTCAAATAAGAAGGACGGGACAGTCTTTATTGCAGCTCCATTTTGGGGATTCAGGTTGATGAGGCGGCTGTTATTTTGACAGAAACATCTTGCCTGCTCTTGCTCTAACAGCACTGGTTGCGGAATTCGTATGGATTTGCTGCCATGTCGTTTCTTTTTGTTCCAATTATACTCGGCTCATAGGACAAGGAAAGAGTTTATACAAACCATTATGCCAATGACTTGCTGACAAGGGATGCTCAGGCATCACCTCAGTTAAAAAAAAAAAAAAAAAGGTGATCCAACAGTTTTGCATGAGCTGTCACACTACAGGAGAAACTAATGGATACCCACAGTCTGTGTGTCTCATGAGAGCATTTTAATAAAAGCAGTTACACCCCTGACTTTCAGCATTAGTTGAGTGCTCCCCTGCTTGCAGTTGTGTTATGTTTATGTATCTGATTTTGGTCTGACAAAGAAACAAAAGGTGCATGAAATTGAGTTATTAATAAGCTTTTTCTTCCCCCTACTCCGACTTCCTAAGTTGCTTGTACTTTATCTTTCTGTCCATATAACCATCAGCACACCCAGCCAAAATGCACCCTCATTGTGTAAATCAACACTTGATAAATGACACATACTTGACTGTATGAATGAGCTCCAGCTAGGCCAAACACAATCAGCACCCACTGAGTTTGACACAGCTGACATATTTAGTGTTTTTTTTTTATTCCCAATAAAACATGAAACACATTAATTACTGCGGATTTATAAATTCACTGTTGGAGTTATTACCATGTCAATTTGAAGCACTCTAGTTGTGCTGGTGACAAGTAATGAAAAGTGGATGTCAGTGCAGCGTTGCGGATTTAACTCATGTGTTATCAGGTCTGCGGTTGTGTTTTAAACATGTTTGAGTGTCAGTGATAGACATATGATTCACATATTTCTTCTATAAGAGTGCAATCTGCCAGATGCAGACTTCATAGCTCCAGCAGACACCATCACTGCGTTCGTATAAGCAAAATGAGGTCAGCAAGCAAACAAGTCACAGGTTGAATTTTACAGTCAAGAACCGGAATAACAGTCCAATTTTGTTGACTCATACCCTGTAATTACGTTGTCTGCAATAACATCCTCCTTGTTTGTTCCCTGAGGTTGCACTTGAAGGGCTGGTCCATCCCTTTGGTCCTGACTGAAATGTCTCAACAAGTAGTGGATGAACTCCCCTGATTTTTTACCTCAGTCCAGCAGAAAGTTGACCTTTTTGGTTTTGAGTTAAGTGTCTTAAGAACTATTGGATGGATTGTAATCACTTTGATGATGGTCAAAGATCAATTTTTTGTGGTGCTAATTAGCAAATGCTAACGCGCTGACATGCTGAACTAAGATGGTAACTTTGGTAAACATTATACCTGCCAAACATCAGCATGTTAAAGAGACAGTTCACCACCCAAATCAATATTTTCTCTTTTACCTGCAGTACTTTCTATCACTCTCGATTGTTTTGGGGGTGAGTTGCAGAGTGTTGGAGGTATAAGCTGCACAGATGTCTGCCTACTTTCATATAAAATGGAACAAACAAATATTTGAAAAACTCTCAGCAATGTTTCTTTTCAAATCATGAGCCGGTTACTCAAGATGATCCACCGCTCAAGCTGTGGTTCCATTTCATTCAGGAACTATTTTCTGTCTACTGAACTACGCCTACTAATTACGAACTTATTTGCCTCCAATTTAGCAAGTACCGTTTTTTTAAAAACACGTATTTAGTCGATGTGCGAAAAGCACTTTCTGAAATGTCTTTGCCGAGCTCTGGTACATGTTGCGCTGCCCGTGTCTGTAACATTAACAACCAAACAAAGCTTGATTTGTGGCTTCAGCAATAAGTAATAATAAGTTTTACGAGACACAGTTAAGAGCTATTCAATCAGAATTTGCGGGAGAGAATGACGCCCAGAATGACAGGCCTGTCACTCAACCTTCCTGTCTGACCGCATTCTTAACCTACACTAGAAAATGACCTTTTTAAAATAAACTACTGTAAGCAGCATGCCTTGAGTTATGTTTGTGTTCGTCATCTCGGCTGAGAAAATGTTACCGCGTATCGCAAAAAACGCATGCCTAAAGTTACTACTGCTTTACATTACTGATATAGGTGCTGCTAAATTCAACATAATGTTTCGCTCAGGAGAACTGCAAGTTATTAAATCAGCAGTCATAAAAATGTGTATTACCTTGAAAACATCACGTAATTCCCTTTGCACAGAGCTAAAATTAATACAGAATTTTGTTAAATGTTCGCAGAATGTGTTAGTATCTCTTAACGAGTCTTAAGAAATCGGAAAATCATATTGTAGATTATATGTAAAGATGTATATTGTAGATGGAGTCGAACTTTACCGTAAGCTAGCTTCGGCTTTGTTAAATTTGACAATGTGTAATTTGTTGATCTGAAAAGTGCAATTTTACGTGGGTTGTACAAAATGGGTCCAATATTTACTTTGTTAATACAGAACAAAAGAATCAGTACAAATCTGTTGTAATGTTCACTTTTCCCATTGAAATAAATCGACTCAGGACTGTTGCTAGTTTCTTAAAGGGGCGGGGCAGTGGCAAATGTTTAGGGGTGTACTGTCCCTATAGCATTCTCATTGTGAGCAGGTTAGCAAGATGCTATTAGCATTCAGCGTCAGTACGGCTGCAGACTCTTGCTTCAACACGGCCCACAAGTTTCTGTCAAGCTACTTAGAATAACAAGCCCACATCAGCTGGTTTAATTTCTCCAACTCTTTTCATCACTGTATTTGTCAGTTTGATTTATATGCACCTGTGCTCGCATCTGGGATTTCAGTGTGTTGATAAGGACTCATGTCTCCGTTAGAGTGGGAGGAAGGTTTGACGGTTACAGCTCAGGCCAGGAATCAGCCCCTGGGATCAAAAAACCAATTTATCACTGCGCTACATGGAGTCCTTTGTGTACAGTATTATTGTCATTGTGGCTTGTAAAACACAAAATCTCTCATGCTATTTATTCTTTATTTTCTTTATTCGCAGAAACACAACAAGAACACCGGCCTGCATATTACTCTTTAATTCTCAAAGCCTAATTGTTATTTGCTGCTCTTTATCATGCCATGCTTCCCTCAGAAGCTGCTTTCCTCAACATATGTCTGTAATGAACACAGCCAGGTCCCAGAAGAGCACCAGAAGCCACAGATGGATAAGAGATGCAGCAATTAGGAAGAAAGGACATCAATTTGATATATTGTGAGCATGATGAAATATGATACACAGGGCTACACTCAGGTAATATTACATCTCTGTAGGGCACTTGAGCACAGCGAGGTTTTCTTCCTCTGTGACCACAAATCCCGAATTGTGTATATTAACATCCCCCATGTCTCGTGTGCACCTGAGAGACTCCACTCATCCCCGTGTCTTCTCTTGTTACTTGCATGCACATAGATTCCCAAGATTCTCACTTCAGCGCCCTGACTCCTGCGGGTCCCGGTTATTAAAAAAAACATTACACATCTGTGGCTGGGCTTCTGATATATGGTCATATGTGTGTTTTTAAGAACATGCAGCAGACCTTGCAGCTTGCTCTGGTACCTGTGGCTATGTTGATATAGATTTTCACTTCGCTGCTCGCACTTCACCGCTCCTCGCAGGGATCCAGGCGATGAATAACAGAGTACACATGGTTTCTATATAATGGTACCTCATGTGGTAAATCGTGCCTGTGAGCGTATGCTGATGTAAATCCGCCTCTTCGTCTTTTACAATTGTGAACCCTGCTGATTGAGGTTAGAGGTAACATATTGTCTATATAATAACCCTCCCTGTGGTCCCGCTGGGCTCCTTAAATACATTCGGGGTCATGATTCCCTACCTGGGGGTCGTAATTGGTCACTTGGAACACCTGCCACTGGGTGGGCTTAGCGTGTCCAGGTGTAAAACAGATGACTTTTGACCTCTAAGGGTCACACTCAGACCCCCAGGGCTTCAGTAGCTGGAGAGAAAGGCAGAGCCATATGACAGAAATAGGAGGAACTTAGTGAAGCGGCTCTGCCTGAAACCCTATAAGCACAAATATCTCCCTGAGCCAGGAAGGATTCATTTGCTCTTTTGCTGACTGGTAAATCTTTGGTTTCCCGCGTGAAGGACCTGAGGTGAAATCCCGTCTGTTGCATAAGCAGATCTTTGAAGAGGACTTTTTTTAAACCGCGAAGAGCTTCAAAGTATGCATTTGCCCACTGATCAGAGCAGGAGTGCTGATCTATAAGATCATCAAGTCAAGCCCGGTTCTCTGTTCTCATATGCTATGCTTGTGTTCTTACAAATATGTGATTGATCGACATATCAGTGTGGATAAAAAGGGAGCACACTGCATTAAATGTGCATGTGGAGAGAACATTAACACGTGGCATTAAAATCCCTCTGCTACTAAAATATGCGTCTTGATTCTGCCTCAAAGAGGCAACAACCCCATTTTGATAAACATATAAATACACACACAAAAAGGACTGAATAATAATTCAAAATAATTCATCTTGTGGTGGCTGTGTGGTAGAAAAAAGTAGATTCATTGGATTTTTTCTCCCTTTTTTAATGAGAGAGACACTTCAAGGAGCATTGTGTGAGATATAGCAGGATTTAGTGGCATCTAGTGGTGAGGATTGCACACTGCAACCAGCTGAAACTTCTCCCGGTTAAAATTTCTTTGGTGTTCTGGTTCAGAAGGTTTTTACAGATGAAATGATCCACAGCATGAAGCAGTCTCACATTACAAATCAACGTTTTGTCTACGCCGTTTGGCTTGTTGAAGACGGGCCGCTAGCCTGGTACATGCTAATGTGTGCTCAACTTTTTCTTTGATAACTTAATATCCAGAAGTTCAGGAGTTTTTTTTTACCATGAGCCTAATTATCTGCAGGGGTCTCTTTCCCTCCAAAACACACACAAAAATTGGTGTGTTGGTTGATGCTGTGGTATAATGAAGTTGTTGTTTGTGGCCATATATGGTTTAGCTTTCCAGTGCGAATTGTGACGTAATATGGAACAATTTCAATTGCAAAAATCTAATTATGGAAATCTCAACACACTTATAGTGTTTTTTTTTGTGGTTTTTCTTCAATTAATTTATTGAAATTAAATTTTGTTTCTTACTTATGAACAAAAGTTTACTTAATGAATTACTTGAGCCATGGGATGAGGAATGATTGTGGAGGGTTGGGCTTGAGTAGGCAGAGAAAGCTGGGTAACTATGGTGGTTGAACCGCGAATGTGTTTGGTTTGTCTGCTCTGGGCTACAGTACACTGTAAAATACTTGTCTGTATTTACAGTAAATTACTGGCTTTCGGTTGCATTACTTTCACAGTAAATGACATTTTTACAGTAAACTGATGTGAAATGACAGCTGTATACTGAGATCTCACAGTAGTTATGCCTGCATGTTACTGTGATTTAGCAGTATCCTCTTCCTGAAATCACTATACATTACACTACTGTGAAATAACGGTAGATTGCTGTAAATAACTGAATTTAACTTCACTGTGATTTAGCAATATGCTTCCATAGAATTACTGTATTTCACTGTATACAGTTAATACTAGAAGTCACCAGATGCAGGCACAGTTAATTTGGTCAATGTCATTCCTTGTATTCCTGAGTTACAGGGTGCAGTCACATTTCGGCAGGGGTCTGCCAAATGTGACTGCACCCTGTAACTCAGGAATACAAGGAATGACGTTCACAGCATTTTCTGGATTAATACTAGAAGTCACCAGGTGCAGGCACAGTTAATTTGGTCAATGTCATTCCTTGTATTCTTGAGTTACAGGGTGCAGTCACATCTCGGTAAGGGTCTGCTGAAATGTGACTGCACCCTGTAACTCAGGAATACAAGGGGTGACGTTCACAGCATTTTCTGGATAAAACACCATATATTGATGTGATTTAGCGGTATGCTTCTGCAACATGACTACATTTATCCGCATGCACTCCACTATAAAATTCTAAATCTGGTTGAAAATCACAGTAAAAGCCTGTGAGGTGATAATAATGTAATTTATTGTGAAACAATACAGTTACATATTGTAACTTCCTGGAAATAATTTGCATTGTAGAAACATACTGGTGACGAGACATTAAGGAAAACCTACTTATTATATTATATTCCATTTTTGCCAATATATCCCCTTAAAGACATGGTCCATGTAGACACTGGACCTTTAATTCAGACCGGCTCATTTTTATCTTTTTAAAACACTGAGGCATGCATGACCCTCGCACATTTGTGCCTCAGATTAACTTAAATAGTTAAAATTCCGCAGAGAAATGAAAGGCCATGGCTCACAGCTATTGTTTCCTCATGGCTTCAGAATGCTAATATTTAATCTGGAGGCATGTCTTGACATATTTCACTCTATTTACATCCATTTATACCAGGTGTTAAAGTAGCCTGATGACTCAGTGGTGGTAAAAACCCCAGTTCTCCATTGAAAAGATAATCAGCATAAAATGTGACGCTGAATAATCTTTATTTAGAAATCTGAGCAGATCAACGTGTAAAAGAGTTTCACAGAATAAAGCACTGTTGTGAGAGTCACACTTGTGATAGCCTGGCTGGTCTCATGATTAATCATGTAGCGTAAACACAACGAATTTTGATAACAGTTCAGTGTCCAAAAGAAAAATAATAGCTCGGGGACTGTATTAGTCTCAGAGGTTTGATACCTAGGACGTGGCGCAAATTGTCTCATGATCCTCATACTGGTGTTGATAGTGTCACTTGCTTGATACGCCAGCCTCGGGACATTCCTCCATTTCATTCCTGCACTGGCTGTTACATAAAAATGCAGCCGTTGCATTGAAGCTATGATTACCTAATGTAACTTGTGCTGACATGACTTATAAACAGGATGTTTTATATCCACATGAATGTGAAACTGTGGAATTACCAGCAGATTCCAGCACTTACATAACCCACCCACTGATATTGACATATATTAGAATAAATGATTAATTTATGATGTTGATTTCAAGGAATACGACGTGATGAAGTGTAACCTACTACCAATAAGCACAGCAGATGTGTCAATAATGAAGACGAAAGAACATAGATCAGAGGACATCTTTGCAGAGACCCAATGAAATGATTTCATTTTCTAAATGTGCATAAAGACTTAACCTTCCTGTTTTATCGCACACTTATACTGACAGCGACTCAATCATCCAATTTCTTGACCATCTCTCCAGTTAAAAGCCGCTACGAAATCAAGGTTCAATCAAGGTTAACCAAAGTGGCCACGCAGGAATGGTGCTTATATGACCACCTGTTGCTATCCAATGTGTGGCCTTCCATGTAGTATACTATGTGCACTACACTGTATGTACTTATTGGCGGAGTGCGTGGATTTCACCAGGATAGCGACCGCAAATTAGCTAGTTAGCAAACTAGCATTAGGATTCGCGTTATCATTCGCGGTACCAAATCATTACAGTCTGCTAAACTGACCCAATAAACATGCTGCTGGCTTATACCCGACAACAGTATAGTGGTGCTGAGTGCAAAAAACACATGAATTTGTGCAGTGCAGCGACGTTCATGGTTGCACAGTCCTCAGCCACCATTTCCTGTTTGAAAAGTGGTAACCTTCCATCACGTATTGAATATAAAGACGCCCAACCATGTTTGTTTTCCTAAAACGAACATACGTAACTTTACATTAGGTACGTGATGTGATGACGCTCAAGCATGATTCTTTTCTTAAACGTTACCAAAGTGACAGGGCGCTACTTCACTAGATAACCAACTGCTGTATGTGTATTTTCATAAGATATCATGTGAGCCAATGTATAAGGATACGTCGTGATCATTTCTTTTCAAAAAGCTTCATTATTTCTGTAGTTTTTAGCAAACATTACTCAAAAAGAAGTAAAGACTGAATTTGTTTTGGACTTCTTTCCTCTGCAGATTAATACACATAGTGTATGTCTTGATTGGCTTAGTATAAACTACATTGTTTTTGGAACACCATGGCACAAAGGAATGAGATAACAAGTTTTTAGTTACACAGAACACAGTTTTTTTTGGAGGGATTTGTTGATAGAGAGAAAAATGTGGAATATCACCAGACTTCTCTTTTAACAGCCCACTAAGGGCTAAAAGAAGATTTCTTACACCCCCAAAGAATTGAGTTCTCTTCCTTTCCTTCCCATAAAAATACAAATAAATGTGAAATCTTATTGACGTGACTTTGGGCTGCAAAAAGGGATGAACCACAGAAAATTCAAAACCTCGAATCAGCAATTCAAGGTGTTAGCTGTGTTGGCAGCCAAGACCTGGAAACTCCTCCTGTTACCTCCCCTTCTGTTTTTTCATTTTAATTCCCCGCTCTCGACGGACCATTCGGAACAATTGCGAATTAAAGTCTCCAAATATGGAATACTGCTCCCCACCGGCTGTTGCCTTTGATGAGCGAGCAGTTCATTAATTAGCCAGTCAGACTGCAGAGAATGGCGAGTTGCCGACAGAGCTGCAGCGTAGGTGTGCAGCGTGCAGTGAGAGGAATATTGTAGCTTCCAGATGCCAGAAGAGACGGCGCGTCCGCAATCAAGTAAACAAATCCCAAGCCTCTTGTGACAACAATAAGGATATTTACTGTAAATGCAGCATGCATCTCAGCCAGCATTTAATAGGGAAACGGTGCTAATTAGGCTCGGTAAACAAGTTCATTTTAGTGTGGGATGCAGCTCTTTTGTTGGCATCGTGTGGAGCTCAGCAACAGGTTTTTCCAACTGAATTATAAATTGGCAGTGATAAGGTATGCATTTCACTACCTAGAAATCTGCTCTACATACTTATTTTACACTTATAGCTGCTTTTCTCAACTTGTAGCCCTGTATTATTTAAAAATGCCAGAGAATATAGCCAGAGAGGATGTCAGCATCTTAATTATATCAGATTAGTGGCCATAATTAGACGACTATGTACACGTAACCATGGGCGATATCCTCTGTGGTCAGTTTATCTGTGGCAAACACCAACAATTAGACACCTCGGTGGTTTAGAACAAGTGGGAACGTTCCCACATATATTTTGCCTGGCTCAAAGGGAAATATTATGACAGTGATAATGAGATTAGACAATCAGTCATCCATCAGCGGCGTGGATTTAGTTTTTCTAATGCGTTGCCAGCAAATATATGGGAACACCGAAACCAGCAATTTCACATTGTCAGTCTGTCTTAAATCTTATCAAACATCACCTTTCTCTGGGTGTAATTGCTCATTGGGAAACATATTAAAGTGATGTGACAAGCCCTGAAGGCATTCATAGCGCTGCGTTAGTGAGGTTGTGTAACTTTGTAAGATCTGTGCTGAATGATAAATTTGGCTCTCTGTATACACTCACCTTTAAAAGTTACAATTATTTGGATTTGGGACGTGCAGGTTTAACAGACATTCATCCTGATACCTAATGTCAGTTCAACTGCATGTGCAGAAACGCCAAAAGCTCCACAGCGCTGTTATCTTTCAAATGCAAACATATTGCCTCTGAAGGACCTATTTTTTGAAACCAGAACAACACAGTCGACAAAAATGCACATATTTGTGCTACTTTCTAATATGTAGCTATAAATGCTTCATATGATTAATGCTCAAATGTTAAATTAGTTCAAGGTAGTTAAGACTTTATTTGTTCAGCACTTTTCTACAGATTTGCAAAGTCATAATAAGAAATTAGAAATAACATTAGTCTTGAGGAGAGAACGAGGAGTGTTTATAAATGAATCACCTGAAATTTCCTGGCGCTACTCCATCATTCAGGCTGCAGCCTGGATCTGTTAAAAACACCACAGTCAAAGGGTGTTACCTGTGCTGAGGTCAGGTCTACTGAGTGTACATTTCATGCACTGATTGCTGCGCTCACTCGCTTTCTGCTTCTGTAAAGAAATGTCAGTTTCAACCAGCAAACGCACTCAAGTTTTTAAGTGAGTGTCTAAGTTTCTTACGTGTCAGAGGGTGAGCAGTGCCTAGAAATGAACTTCTCTTCTCTTTTGCTCAGGAGGTGGGCTGCAGCGCTCACTGCAGTGCGAATGCGGTGGGTAAGGTGTAACATCTCGAGAGCATAATGGTGTGGTAATTTTGAACAGCTTTTCTGAGATAAAGCCAGTGGCGTCCCCAAGGGGGGTCCGGGGGCCATGGCCTCCCTGACGCAATAAGAGGCTGTAGTGCAAAGATAACTCACAAACTGAACAAACACACTCCGCACGTTGAATTTTGGCGAGTGAAAAACTGGATATCCTCATATTTGACATGACAGGCCACTGAACAAGCATCAGTATTTGTTGACTTGGGAGTGAGAATGTGTTGGTGTACAGGTACCCGTGAGTCTTCCCTAAACTTCAGAAGGCTTGTTGCTATAAATGTTTTGCTCCTTACAATCAATGTGCACTTTCAAATTGACCAGTCCTTCCAGGATCTCGCAGCAAAAAAAACAAAAAGAGTTGAATTTGCTACCAATTTTGACAAAAAATGTGATAAAAATTGTGGCATTTTTATGATTTTTATTTTTATTTGTCTACTGACAAAAGGAGAAAATAAATGTGAAGTCATGTAATTACTTGCTATAATAATCATACTGAATATTACAAAAATAGCTGCAATGTTGTTTTTTTTAAATAGTTCTCCTCTTTAGTTTTGTTTCATTAGTTTCACAACATGGACTCCAATAATGTTGCAAAAAATCCTGAGTGAATATTGTTGCTCTCAAATCAGACAACGTGACTGTAGAACAACACGTAAGCTACATCTTCTCTTTGGAAAAATGGCGGGACTTTTGAAGAATTTGCATTAATTATTGTGATCGCAAGAAACAAGATTGTTGTAGAACTCAAAATGTAAACTCTACCAGTATTAGTCTATGCACAGTATGTGATTCCTTAACTTTCATATTTTCATAGATTTCAAGGAGCCTATATACAACAACAACAACAACAACAACAACAACAACAACAACAACAACAACAACAACAACAACAACAACAACAGCAAATTCCTGTAATTCAGTTAAGGCTTTTGGTTGTGGTATGCCACCCCAAGATTTTCTGTGGCCCCATTTGGCCGCCCCTGTGAAAAATTTCTGGGGGGGCCACTGCTTCTGGCATCTATTACAGAACAACTAAAAACACCCTTGAAGTTGACACGTATTCTGCACATTGATTCAATATTGTATTACATAACTTGTTGTAAAGTAAGTCTGTCCATATGAAACCAATTACTTTAAAGAAAAGTCCATTCAACATTGCTGAGGCTCTGTCATACTATACTTCAAAAATATCTATAACTCACTGAAACAACATTCTTTCCAAACCATAATGTGAAAATTAAATCCAAACAAAAGTTTTATTCGTATTTCGGGACCTAAGCTTTGGGTTTATGTTCACACGGCAGTATTAAAGAATAAAACAGAAGGCACCTGTCTGTGTTTGCACCCCGAAAACCAACACTTTTAATGACTCACTTCTTTGTAGAGTGTTGGTATTTGTTAAAAGCTGCACAGTGCGGTCCAATTTGGCATTGTCTGTCGGAGTTCTTCTTACAGCTGAGTGAGAGAATCTATTAAACCAATGTTCTAAATGGGCTCAGATGAGTCTTTGCAGGGAGGAAGTGGAGATTAAAAATGAATAAAATAAACAAAAACTCCTCATATTTATCTCAAGGGATGATCCAACACTCAACGGCCCCAGAGATAAGTTAATTTTTATTGCATTTTCGCGAGAAAATAACCAATGAGGCGATACATTTGTTTCAAAGTAATAGCAAGCTGAAGGGATTAAATTATGAAGGCGAAAGAGACTTTGTTGGCGTCTGTGTTTAAAAGATGAAACATGAAAATGCTCAGAGTCAGCAGGGGGCGAGTGAATGTGGCTGGGTTTTTATGTAAGCCGCTGACCACTGAGTATGCAGCCACCCTGCTGCGCAGCGGGAGCAACCGGGGGGTATGAAGAAAGAATAACTTGTAAGAATCAGACAGCACATCAAAGCGTTGCCGAAACAAGAAGGTGTCATTGGCTCAGAGGCAGCATGAGTTGAATCACAGAGAGCCCATGCACGTATAGCCACCTCAAGGCGTGGACACACACAACATGCAAAGGGGCACACAGGCGCACGGTAAACCTCAGGTATCAGTGGCTTAGAGGCAGCATTGTCATGGTGAGAAGAAGTCAGAGCTCTCAGTGAGCAAAAGCCTTACAAAGCCCCGTCCGTGAATACATTAAAGTTATTTTTGTTGTTTCCCAAGAACTTGTTTATCAGCGAGGGGATTGTTTTATCTTTGCTGAGGCGTGCGTTCACGTCGGTGTGTCTGAGCGTGCACACGCCGCGCACGCGCTTTTGCCTGAATGTGTTTATGTGCGCTTGTTCCCACAGACCCCTCGCGCTTAACAACAGAGCTAAGTGGGTCAGCATTCCATTTCAAATGCTCCGGCAGCTACAGCAGAAGCCTTGCAGGACCATGTGCCTCCTCGCAAGTCCTAACTAGTCTGCATTTGTGTTTTTCCTGCATGCATGTATGCATGTGTAGGGGAGACGTGGACATCCTCACCCTGCATCACTGCGGTGAGGGAGAATATATTAAATCGTGCAGGCAGCTTGTCAAACAGTCACGGACAGGAGCTATAAATTGTGTCGGTCTGTGTAAACACGATTCGTTAAGTGCCAAAAGGTGCCTGGCAGGCGCCCCTCTGTTATGAAAGTGAAGGGCAGTTGTCATGCTATCCTCGTCCCTTTATTAGTACAGTCCACACCTGGTAAACACAAGCCGGCTCTCTCTTAAATCAACCTGGGAATGTGTAATAGCAGATGGATGAGGTGGCGCCGAGCAATTAACAGAGAGCATTTACACAAATTAAGGTAGTCCCAGTTTGCGGCGATGGAGGGGGTTTGCAACGATAGGTCGCCAATGATGCATCAACACCAATTTTTTCCATTGTTTATTGCTCTTGTATAGAACTCTCGCTCCACTCTTGACCCTAAGGCCCAGAAAAACTCATTAACAACCGATTAGCTCTTCGGTAAAATATGTGATCGTCAGTTTCCATACAGAAGTCGCACTGTGACAAGTCCGTGTGCTTTAAAGTAGATTGGGGAGATGAATTTGATTTCACCTCTTGGCTCCTGCAATGTACACACTCTCTTTTTCACTTAACTGTCTCCGTGATCCCGCAGACGTGACAGCCCTCGCTATTCCCAACACTCATCACAGCCCAGATAACACTCTGCATACGTGCATGAAGTGAAAGCAAAGGTTTACAGGTTGCATTGCTTCACTTGGGTGGAAAAGAAATAGGAGATTTTTTTTTTCCGTTCGAGGGAGGAGATCAATGTGTAATTATTGTATTTTATGTGCAACCTTGCAATCAATCATTAACAATGGGAAAGCGTGTTAAAAATTATGGGATCGTTATTTTTAATGTTTGACTGCTGTTGTATTGACCAGAATCAAATCGGCAGAGGGCCTGCTCATTTTTCACTCTTAGGGCCGATAATACTTAAAATAGATGCACAGGCATGTTCCACAGTGTTAGTCGAATGGCTTCAACTCAAAATATGGAGATAACTATCGGGCCAGTCTGTTCAAATATTGTGGAAAGATGCAGCTGGAGAAAGTTGAATTTTTAGTTTTTGTATGAGAGATTAAATATCCCCATTTTGTATATTTTTACAAGATAATTGTGGTTTCACTGACCCCAGATTTACATACAGCTTGTTATATTCAGTGAGTCAAGGTAATACTGCTAATAGCACAGGGGTCTTTTTAATTGAAGCTATTATGGTGATGTTTACATCTGGAGTTATAAAGAATTCATGTATTACAACCTGACCTTGCCCCGACTTTAGATTAGTTCTTTCAAGCTGATTATATATTTGCATATTCATTGGTTTTCTCGTATGAACACATTGCAACCCTCACAACTGAGGATCTTTGTATGCACAAACCTCAGTGATAAACATCATCAACTGTGTCCTTACGAAAGGTTAGGCATATATTATCGTAGCGGCTTCATAACTTTGAAAGACTCGCTTGGAAATTCATTTTTGTCTCATCTTCAAAGCATATTATGTGTGCCAAGGTTGGGCCATGTCTAGTCTGTCAAATTGGCATATGATGATGTCCACAGCGAAACACAGCGATGGATGAAGTTATTGTTGTTGGGAGGGGGACCCCTACGCAAACTTATCTGGCTTTTCAAATCTTTGCTTGTTGAATTTGCACTGGTGTAGTCTTGATTTTAAGATTTTTCAGTTTCCCGTTAGATATTTTGTGTCTTTCTTTTAAAGTTACAGTCTCAAAGATCTCCGTTTCGTTGTGTTTGGCAGCACCTACTGCAGTGCTCGTTGGAGAGATGAACAAATTATTCATGACTTTGCGCCGCCTTTCACTACTTTAAATATAATTCAGACGTAGGTGGCTCATTGGCCATAATTCTTACTACAGAAGTAAAAGCCACTGGTGTTGATGCAGAGAGAACGTTCCCCCCAATATGTAGGAATCCACCCAAATAAAAATGATTTGAACATAGCAGAAAATTAAAGGCATATTCAGCATAATTATAACCAGAGAAGCGAAATTGGTGCATAAAAATTGACCAGTATGCAGGAAATAAAATCCCATGTTTCACAGCTGTCCCCCTAGTGTTCAAATGAATGCTATGCCCTCTGGTTAAATAACTCAAATACTGACATATTGTTGTTGAGAAAAAGAAGAATAAGAAAAACAAATGTCAGTAATGTCAGCATATTCCTCAGATTTTTCCCTGGTTATGATTTAACGTAACCCGTAGTGTTGCGTGCATCAGGTGAGCGTCGCTTCGTCCTTCTGTCTTGTGTGTGCGTGTGTTTGAGAAAGAGTGACAGATGTAGGGGATAAAAGGGTGGAAGGTGGACTATTGCATGTAGCGTTTCTGGAAGTTAAGAACTTAATGCCGATTGACTGGTGCATCACCACAATACATGGCATCAATCAATCCGTCAATTAGCATTAGTCTGTCATTGCACACAGCGGCCAGTATCTGAGCTTGTTTTCCTGGAAATATGTACGTTATTTTTCCCCTTCAAGTTCAAGGATAGATTAGGCCTATAGTGGTGAGCTGTCGCCTATGTGCAGAAATTGAATGACTGCTAAAGGATAATCCTCAGTGTGTCTGTTTTTGTGAATAGCTTTTACCACTTTCATTTCATTAGGACTGTCATTAAAAGAGATTACTGTGAAATATTCGAGAAAATTATTATTTGATTTGACTCTGGTAGCAGTATTAAAAACCGACTTGTGCTGCTTGATATGAAGGCCTGTTGAGCCTTTAATGAAAAGGCTAATTAAAACATGGCTTTTGTGCTTTATAGGTCCACTACTTACTTTTCATTGTATTAATATTTGGTACAGCCAAAGAGAAACTTTGACAGTTGCCATGTCCGAGAGTGCCACAGCAACAACTACATGTGCATTATAAGAGAACTGAAGAAGATAGCACCACAGTCATGCAAAAGTTACTTTCCCTTGTAACTAATTACTTATAAATGCAGGTAATTCAGGTACTTTTGTGTAGAGTTACTAGTTACTCTAACTAATTGCCACTTTTTTGCAATTTTTGCTGGTTATTACTTTGGTACAGACTGTAGCTGTGGTGTGAGGCTGCCTGAACACTGTGGGGAGAAGGACTCGCCTTCCAGTCTGTTTTCGTCTTGTTTTGCTAATCGACACATTCAAATGAAATGTTAGCAGCAATCCTGAGAGCTCCGCCTCGTAACATAATGAGAACTCAATAGGCTGCACCTGCAGCAGTCGTGGTGGCAGCAGGTTATTATGTATCTGCACCGGCAACAGCTGTGGCAAGAGACATGTTTTTATATGGTTTTGGTTTGTTCGTCTGTCCCATTCTTGTGAATGCAATGTCCTGAAACGCTTGAGGGAATTTCTTCAATTTGGCACATATGTCGACTTGGACTCATGGATGAGCTGATTAGATTTTGGTGGATTAAGGTCAAAGGTCATTATGTCCACACAAATCACATTTTTGTAAGAAGGGGTGGACAGTTGGGTTTAGGCAACAAAACTTTTTGGTTTTAGGTCAGAAATTAAAGCAGCTTTGAGTCACGCAAATGTGGCAGTAAGAAGGGTCGACAGTTGATTAAGGCAACGAAGCTACTTGGACATGGTTTGGAAACATCATTTGAGGCGACTCAGGTTATGGTTATGGGTCGATTCTAAAGTTCAGACAACAAAACCATTTGGTTATGGGTAGTAAAAGATCGTGGAGACACTTAAGTGGCACAAACATGACCTGAAGGGCAAGGATGTGTTGCATAAATAACACCGGAATTTACGCTGCAGCTGTTGTTTGTTGGTCTCGAACATTGCTCTTTGGGGAAAAATTCACCTATTTCTCCCATCCTCTCACCCAGAATGAACAGACTTGTCAGCTCTTTAAACTAAATCCGTTGCTCAGAGCATCTTATACTGACGCAGATGGGTTTACAATGCAGTAAGTGGAAGTAAAGGGTGTCCCTGGCGTCATTATCGTGGATTGGTGCCTTTTTGTAGATCTATAAACAAATCAAATCAGACATATTCAAGTTATTGTTGCACAATTAGAGGAGGGAGCATCATTTTATGGTTGAGCTACTCATGTGATGAGGTTTGGCGGACTACAGTGGCCTACTTCCACCATCTGACAAGCACTTTGTTTGAAACATACTGACCGCTTAATCATTGTTTGGCTATAAAAGGCTCAACATGGTTGGCAACCATCGGGCTACAGCCTTGCAGTCACCAGATTTCAACCCAATCGAGCCCCTATGGTAAACGCTGGACCAACATGTTAGACATCCCCTCGCCATCATCATCATCAAAACACCAAATGAGGGAATATCTGTTGGAGGAATGGCTTTAATCCCTCCAGCAGAGTTCCAGAGACTTTTAGAATCCATGCCAAGGAACACTGAAGCTGTTCCTTTGCCTTTTGTTTGTCAGCCATCTGTACATTCCTGCTAAAAATATACACAAAATGCTCACATATTTTGTTTCCAACTCATAGCAGCTGAGGCAAAATTAAGGTATAGTAAACATTTGAAAAGTAGAAGTATCCCTTACCCTTTGAGCCCCTGCAGCACTCGTGCACTGCTCTAAGTGTGTGTCATTAGTCATCAGAACAAATAAATAAGAATTACTTTGATTTAATATGCAGCCCAGGAAGGATTCTAGTTTTCACTGAGGCAAATGCAAAAAGGTAAACAAAGGGTACACTCGGTAATCAAATCTCCCTCCTCTCATTTCCTATGTGTGGGCAAATCATCTTAGTTGTGTGTGTGTCTTTGTGTGTGTGGTTTGCTTTAGTGGAGGGCTCACAGCAGTTGAGATGATAGAGGGATAACATTTTCAGCATCGTGCCGCTCTGTTATAATTAGAACAAATACGCCAGGAAAATGCAGTCTTGTACACACGCACACACACACACACACACACACACACACACACTTGTAGGCTTTCTTCAGAGTGCATAATTCCGCAGCTAAAAATAACCCAAGAAACAAATGAAACAGCATCAAACCAGCCTTCCCCATTAATATGCTGATTTCTCGGCAGCCAATTTGCAGCGCAACAAAATATTAAGTCAATACCAGCTGCTAGCTGCGTGTTTGCTAATTTTTTGTCATCGTGGCCGTCGGAAGTGCTGATTGTTTGAACCGTGGCCACAAAACGGGGCTTTCTTGATCTACGTGAAGCTAAAGCTGTTATAAGTCCAAGTTAAATGGATACAGCTGAACCTTAAATCCACTCCTTTAAAATCTTTAAAATCTAATTACCAGGGGATAGAGAACCAACTGGTGCTATAGTGTGAAAAACACGATTTAAAACTGTTAGAAGTGACTTTAAAGCATTTTTTAATCTCTGTCTTGTCCATTGCCAGATAGAGGCTGTCTGTCTGGTAGAATTTAATTGGTACCATTGAGCCAGTGTAATCAATCGCATAGTCAAAAACTGCATATAGGAGTGTGACCTTGGTCTTTGCTCAAGAACACAAGTGGGAAGGTAACCCCCCAAAGGAGCAACAACCACAACTTCCAGTATGGAAATGTATTTGAATAATTGCAGAGAGGTAATATCCAACAAACATCCTTCACTCAAAGCAGCAACAAAAAGGAAGAGGGTTTTGTGTTTCAGACCTGAATGAGTGGCCGTCCGGTCTGCTTGAGCATGTTGTCAGTTTCCAGAGTAAAGACAGAACAGGAAAGATGTTCAGAGGAAACAAGTCCCCTCTGTAGCAGATGCAGTACATGGACAGTTTCTCCGGGCGATGACGCAAGTCAGCTTAATGACTGGGGGCAACCCCGAGGATGGGTTTTTGTTCACCTTTACCTGTGATGATGTGGCTCCCGGAATTCTCACAGGTCTTTAAATTATGTAGCTCACCAGCACCATACGCTCTTTTAGCTAAATCTCCACCTTTTTTTTTGTGTGTGTGTGTGTGTGTGTGTGTGTGTGTGTGTGTGTGTGGGAGGGTTGGTATGGATAAAATATTTATTGTGCAGACTAAAACATGAACAGGAAGTAGTGACAGTTACAAGTTGTCGAGGCTGTGACATGATACTTAGCTATTCAGCACTGAAATGTAAAGGCTATCTCAACAGCAAAATGTGGAAATATCTTCTCTTCAAAGAGAGGTAGAAAACTTTTCACTTTTGCAAGCAGCAAACCAGGTGTAGGTGGTATTTTAATGCTTTAAATAGCTTTTTGCTTCCCCTCAGGTGAGGAACAAGACAGACGATTTTAAGAAGCAGATGCACTGTAGCTACATTTGCATACCTACTGTGAACACGGTTTGTTTACTGGACGGGCCTACTGGGCACAAGAGTTTTCAAAGTCCAGTAAAACTTGAAGAATAAAGAGCAAATAAGTAAGTGAGTAAATAAGTGGAGTGGGTTTTACACAGCCGATTCACATCACACCAATCACATGAGCCCCTTTCGTCGCCCTTAAATGCGCCGCGCGAAGGCGTAATGATAGTTTACTCAATTCGCCATGGCAGAAGAGAGCAGCAGCGTCAGACAGCCAAACTTCTCCCAGGAGGAAACTGATGTTTTGGTTCAGGAGGTCCAAGCTCGCAGTGTCCGAATATACGGAACTGCGAGCAGACCTCCACAGGTTTCCATTACGCAGACCAAATGTGCCAAACGGTGCCAATCCCCTTTGATCTGACATCAGATGTGACGGGACAGTCGATATAGAGATACATTTATGTGCTGATTGCAGATAGTTGCATTGAATAGTGTTTTTTGTGGGTATTTATTGCATTGTTCATGTGCCTGACATTCTGGAAACCTGCCTGTGAGGTTTTGGTGACGTGTGCGCCAAACTTCGGCTGATGCTCCGCCTGCGCTGACAGTAGACCTGGTTTCAGCTGCCGAGCTTTTAGTGCACCTTCGGCGAAGCCTTTTGGCATGAAACTGTCACTGCGCCAAGCTGGATCTGTCGACACCTTCCCCTGCTGTGCCGCCACACCCATGTCAGTGCATCTCGGTCTGCCAAATTACCAAACTGAGCGTGCCTCGGGTTGCGCTGCTCGAAACTAGCTCTGCGCGGGGTTTGCCACCCTGCGGCACCCTGCGCCGCACCGGGAAACTTGTCACATTTACTCATCTACACTCACATTCATACACTGGTGGCTGAGGCTACTATACAAGGTGCCACCTGGTACTCAGGCTTTTAGATAGTCATACACAATGACACACTATTGGCACAACAATCAGCAGCAATGTGGAGATCCAGTATCTTGCCCAAGGATACTTCGACATACAGACTGCAGGAGCTGGGGATTGAACCGTTAACCTTTGGATTCAGTGGATGATCCACTGGTGTTTTATGATTTCTTAAATATATCTAAACCTATATCCAACCTGTTCTCATTACCAGGTCTTTGAATACTAATGGCATCAGGCTTTCAGCTAACTCCATTTTAATCCAAAACATTCCGCTCAGGTTTCACATATTGATCCAAACCAGGATACACTTGCGTCATCACGTGTAGATGTTTGTGTATGTCGTTGTGACAATGTAGAAAATTGAGTCAATCACATCACAAGCCCATACATTAGAGGTGACCTTCACATGATGCATTCTGTTGTTCATATTTTGACGTCAAGAGCGACCTTCTTGGCACATGCTACCCACATACGTAGATTTCGGGAACCCGAAAGTTGACCCAGGCACAGATCCTGTACCATGCCCAAGTATGGTACACAGTGAGTGTATTCTCCTCCCATCCCTGGGGTTACAAGACATTTTCTCACACGCACTCAGACAAATCAAAAACTAAAGAGTGCTCCAAGTTACTTGACAGCGCTTTATTGTACAAATAAAATCCAGCTGAAAATGACTTGCAGTATAACCCACTTTATCTTACATGTTTTACTTCCCAAAAGTGAACAGGTGCAGCTCATCTGTGTATGAATTATTCACATATCAGAGAAGAAGAATCGGAGCACATATCATTCTATACTGTTACAGTAGAACTATAAAAGAGTCAACTATTTATAATCTGTTTAAATCATTGTATTGTTTAGCTATTTATAGATCAGTATAATTTCACAAGAATGTAAAGGTGTGTGTATTGACTCCCACTGCGAGAGAGGAGAAGAGAGACTCCACGTTACTGGCAGATGAGCATGGGAATGAGTTACAGCTTTTCCCCTGATGGTCTGAATAAGTTGCCAAATTTGTAGTTAGTCACTTTTTAGAAATAAAGTTGCTAAGAGACGGTCTGAAAAAATGCTAACGAGGGGGCGTGACAAAGTGCTGGTATTTGACAACCTTGGAATGACTGACTGTTGTGCTTGGGTTTTGGCAGGCGGCTGCCCTCTTCGCAGTACTGAATACTGGCACTGAATCATATTGTGGTACAGAGTGCTGAACCGTGCTGTACTACTTTAATCCCTGTTCATGGACCAAATAAGGTGTCTCCCATGTCCATTATCTGGGGCCCCTGGGCAACATTTATTTTGTTGGAAAGTCAAATCAAGCGAGTAAAAAGAGACGACTACACCAAACAGATCACAAAGAGGCAAACGATCACCAAGAGACAAGCCTCCCTCTTCCCCAACCACTGAAAACCGACCACTTAAAAAGGTCCATTGTCTCCTAATCTGTCTGTGACTGTAAATCTTTGTGAAGTTACTTGCACTGTCCCAAAGTATAAATGTTAATGGTTTTGAACCCTCAAAGTTACAGGCTTTAAAAGATGACCTCCAAGCCCATCAGCATTCACATCATTTGGCATCTACAGTAAATGTTACACATCAGCAGATCTGTTATATCTTCCACCCGACTGTGATTTTCCCAGCTGAGATTATAGCTATTTTTTTCTCAATCACTGTACAGTTCTTCACTTCTTCATATCGATCTGTTCAAAGACATCAGTGCAACTGAAGGAGCACAAAACAGATCACCAAGTTGTTATTGTTCTGATACTTCTGATGCTGTGTGCTTCCTACAGATTGTCAGTCAAAGAGTAATGAGTTTTCACTGGATTTATTTGTTGAAAATAAATACGCTTTCTGATAGACACGCTTCTTTGTCTGTTATCTTTCAACTCTATTTTGTATCTATGACAAACAAACTGTAACACTAGAACGAGACTTTGTCATCAGTTTATAATCGACAGTAAAATGAAGGCTGTTTCGCAGAGAAAAAGTGACACTGATATTTGTTTACTGAAGAAGAATAAAAAAGCCATGGATGACTGTTTTGAGGTCACATGATACACCTTGATGGTGCTGTAGTTTCCTGGTTTAGGAACTATCTTACTGCAACGCCCCACTAATGATGCCACATACTTAAAGCAAAGTTACGTTCTTAACGCAAAGTTACGCAAGTTAGTTGTAGGCGAGTAAAGTTATGCATGTTAGGTTTAAGAAAAAGAAACATGTTGATAATGTACTTTAATCACTCAAAGTTCACTTGGTTGATCCTCTGGGGGAAAGTCCTGTGTTATTTGATCCATCCACCAGCCAAACCGGTGCATGTTACTGCCTTATTTATTCCCTTTAGCGTATTGGTCACGTGATTGCAGCCATGTCGATTACATGGGATAAACATGAATTACTGGCTCATAATTAGATAAGTTATATACTAATTGTGGTGCGTTACTTTCTGTAAAAATACTTACGGACACTGCATTGAAACAGCCTGCTTACAGATAGATCTTAAGCTATATTTCTGGGTGATGCATTGTATGAAGGGGTTCCTCAAGGTTCTGCTCTGGGGCCACTGCTGTTCCCTTTTACATTAATAATATCAGTTCCTCTGTTAAATACCCAGAATATATGTTTTTATACAGATGATACAATAACGTATCCAGTAGTTCCTCTTAGAAATTTGCATAACCCAGTTTTGTGAGCTGAAAAAACAAAACAAAACAAAAAAAAGTCATGCTCTTAACATACAGTTCATCCGTATATCTGAAGGCTGATAGTGTGAGTCTATTGTTGTCCCCAGTATATTTGATCTACATGACTCACTAATTACGTGAGTAACACCCTGTTCCAGCAATGGTTACATCTAATTGAAGTGTAGATCTTTGAGGTCAACTACACTTTCATCCCATATTGTCGTGTTAAAGATTGTGCTTAATATTTGTTTATGCCCTTGTTTATCCCTTCACCGTTTTCTCCACAAAGACTTTGTTGCCTTTGATGAAAGATTCCTGACGGCCTAATTGCTGCTGTTGAAGCTAATTATGTAAATGCACGCATGCTGTCACTCCACAACATTTCACTGGTGGCACTCTTGTCAGCTCGTGATGGTGCCGTCACTTTGTTAAGCAGCCATTTCTGACTTATTCTGCCCATGATTAATATCTGTGGTCACGACTCACGAGAAGTGGATTGAGGGGATCTGTGTACTTTATTTCCACCAACATACTTTCGAACTTTCAAGCATGTGGGTGCTCATCCTAGTTTCACATGGCCTCAAGAATGGTAACATCAGATCCTGCTTATTGTTCAGGAATACTTTTGCTAGAAATGAGAGGAACAAATATGCATTACTACAAAACTCTGCTGACCTTCATGAAATATTATTTAATTCTCTTTTCTCAATCGTTAAAGGAGAACTCATATTCTCCTTACATTACACCCTTGTGGTTTGGAACACTGCACACTGCATTATAGCATCTATTAATGTGGTTTTGCATGGTATTTCAACAAACACTATTCACCCTCTGGGAGCCATGAAGATTCTGATTTGGGACTGATATTGATGGTTTATGGAGTTCATTTCAGTGAATATTATCAGGCGAGCATTATATGAGCCAAATGGTGTTTTTACCTATCTGGCTATATGCCATCACAGAATGCAATCCTGGTTCCCTAGCATCCAGCTTGGGGAATTAAATATTACTTTTTGCGTTGTGCAGGCCAGTGTAAAAACAGGTTGTTGTAGTGGCATCCCCTTTTACTGTGGTAGATTGACCTTGGAAGGTCCCACGAAGCGCAGACCCCAGCTGTAAAATAAACATCTTAAAGTACAAACCTCTCCCATAAATACAAGTCTTTAATCTGTCTCAATCTCCCTCCAATGGCAGACAGAGCCCCGCTCTTTCCCCCCTCTCTCATAGAGAAACACAACCCTCTTCAGCTCACTCAAATTTCATCCCTCTCAAGTTTTGCCTTGAGTCTCGTTTTCACTGTCCAGGGATTGAGAGCTGCCATCTGTCTGGGTCATCCGCGCTCGCCTGCAAACTTTTGACTCAGGAGGCTTTTTGATCACACACAGTCTCTTGGCTTATTGATATTCAAATAACCCTCGCAGGGGATTTTTCAAAGCACTGCTAAAAGATGCATTAGCTGAAGAGAAAATGGGATTCTTTCCTCAGTTTTACAACTTAATATCTCAAACTGGAAGGTTTTAGATCAGAACAACACTGTGATTAGGTTTTCATTACCATTTATGACGGAATTGTAGAAGTGGTCGCTGTGGTCCATGGGTTTTATTCAATCTGTAAACAAAAAGGGGAGTTAACGCCAGCAGTCTGACAGACTTATAGAACACCTTTACATTTCATACTGTTAGAGTTATGGCCCTGGGATTTCTGCCTTTTCCTTTTTTAGCCTGCTTTATTAAATTACAGCTGCCTTGTAAAAACTGACAAACCACTGAAAGAGCATTATTTAATGCTGGACAAGTAATTTGTGAAACTGCAGTTAATAAAACAACCCTATAACTTTCAGTTTTCTCCTGACGTGGTGATAGGCAATGTGACCTTATAGTAACAGACTTGACAAGATGCATGTGTTCCAGGGATGAAGACGAGAACTGGATACAGTGTTGCGGGCAAAGTCCCATTTATTCCTGAAAGGTGCTTAGTGGTGCATGAAGCCAAAAAGTTTGACTTTACGGGTGTAAAATTACCTAGATCTTCCACATCACTGGGCCCATAGAGTGAGCGCACTAAAGACTTTGCCTCAGTAAAGTTCAGTTTCGCCCTTTGCTAACTTGTCTTGGGATAAAATATTTTATTCCTGTGGCTCTTTTTGACTATTATGATGTTATGATGCTCAAAAATGTATTTAAAGTCTAATCTTTACCAATGTAAGTATGTGGCAAAACAGTCTGGCCACGGTTTGGCCACTATGTCAAATTGGCTTCAAAGTTTAGCACACTGTTCCTTTTTCAGTGGGTTGTATTCTGAGATGAAATCAGATTGTTTACCTGCTCTGTGAGGCTGTACTTTGGCATAGCAATACTTTGAGCTAAATGTCAAACATGGATGTTTTGTAGTTACCTGTTGCTGTTTTCCAGCAGCTTTTCAGCTCCTAAACATGGGTGTTTTTAAGCAACCTATGAATGTTTTTCTAGCAGCTTTTCAGCCCCCAAACATGGATGTTTTTTTTAGGGACCTGTGACTGTTTTGCTGCAGCTTTTTATCCTCCAAACATGGGTGTTATGTCATTACCTGTTGCTGTTTTCCAGCAGCTTTTCAGCCCCCAAACATGGGTGTCTTTTCGCAACCAATGGCTGTTTTTCCAGCAGCTTTTCAGCCCCCCAAATGTGGGTTTCTTTAAGCAACCTATGCCTGTTTTTTCCGGTGGCTTTTTAGCCCAAATATTTAAGCCAAAATATGATCTTTTCTTCCTATATACCAATGTAATTGTTGGGTCTTGGTAACCACTGTGCCTTATTGCTACCTGCCTCTTGTCATATTCAGCATCACTGTATAGAACCCCCCTGCTGCTATAATAGCTGCAATTATGGTTATGGGTGTGATATTTCAAGTGAAAATGAACAGTGTGCATTTCATTAGAATGTGTCACTGCATAAATCCCTGGACATTTTCCTTTCACTGATATGATGCTGTTCCATCTGTACAGTGTCATTATTACAACACATTTGAAAATGGAGGCCAATTAGGCCGATAATCAAAGTAGGGAGAGCGTTCTTGCTTCTTATTCATCACTTGATATAAAGTCTAATACTTTCTGGATGAGCTAACAGCCTAAACGACTACCTTTAGCCCACACAATACTTCTGCTATAACTCTCTACTGTTTGTCGATGCATAACGTGCTGACAATGAACAGTAAATGTACATTTCTGCAAATTATCTCTTGATCTTGCAGTGCTTTTATTCTATATTCTCTCCGAAGCATGTGCGATGCTTTCAATTATTGCCTGAAAAATGAGAGTAGAAGGAGAATTTGCTGTGTGCATTTCTGGCCACAAGCTAGTTACTATGATTCAATTTAAATTTAATGCCACAATTTAATGACTGTCTCTTATTTTATTACACAAACGCGTAGAGGCCCAAATTAGGTGACACAATATGCTGTTTTCCTGTTAGGATTCCAGCTCAGTATCACATTCCCTGTGGTTATGGGGCAAAGTATCATCTCAAACTAGAACGTGTAACAGCAGATAAAAAAGGCCCGGGGTGATGTCACACTCTGATGGGAGACACAGTTGAGGACTTTTCTGAGGAAGGAGGGGAGGACACTGACCCAGCTATACTCACCAAATCCTAAAGGAACGAGAACTAGTTTTGCTTTAAACTTGACAAAATGGAGAAGAACATATTCCAATGACACATTTGCATATAGTTATTTCCAAAAGTGTTTCACAACTTAGTCTGGGAAGCTATAAACGTATCACCAGCAGGGTTTCATTTACCTCAAAGACTCATCTACCTCAGGAGGTGAACTGTTGCAAAAGTGGTAGTCCTCTTGTTAATCCGAACAAAGCATCCCACTTACCTAGCACATGCTCCTAAATAAAAGCCAGGATTTCCATTCAGCACCTTTAGACCTCCTCTTATACATTCACGACTTTGCTGTTTTGCTGTTTGGCCTTGGGTTATGTCAAGGGCTATTGAGAATATGTGTCTAAAGACTGTTTGTGCCAGTGCTGCAGAAACTCTGTGACCTTACTTTCTAACGCATTACCCAGGGATTTGTGTCCTCGGACGAGTGTATCTATAAAAGAACAAACAATAGGTTTTGTGAAAACTCATTCACCATCAGGGTCACAGGTACTGTACAGTAAGGCAGCTCAGCAGATGGGCTATGAAATATGTTTTATAGCCATAAAATACTACGGTAGTTCACAAAGAATTCCTTGGGTGTGTTGCAGCCTCCAGGTACTGGATAAACTGCATCATTAAGCTAAATGATTACTTAAGATGTGGAGTTTATTGATGCAACTAAATGTGCTATGTGTAGCAATTTTAGAGACAACATATGTTGACTTATAGTTACACCATATCCTGCATGTGCTTCCTCTCTATTGTTTATGCTTTTTACATTATGTTACCTCTCATTCTGTCTTTTAAACATTTTTTTTAAGTGGCCACATGCTGAGAAAAATAAATGACTCCCTCTTCCTGTTTTGTGTCTTTAATCAAGATCCGTTTGTGCCTTGAAACATTCAGCAAATTCCCAGCGAATCCAGCTGCAGCACAGGTTGGCTTTGTGCTTCTTTCAATGGCTCTTGCTAATGATACCATGTCTCAAAAGTCCTTGAATAGATTTACTGATGTTAAAGTGCTGAACTCAGATTCATATTTCAGTATGATGAAACAGATTTAAAAAGTATGCATGTATTTAATTAAGACTGGAGTGCAGGTGGGTGACATGGGCACATTAAATCCATCCCTAAATTATGCTGAAATATTATCTGAGTAATTACACACTATCACCCAAAAGACAAGTGACATTTGATTATATTTTACATTTTCTACTTAATTACTGAGTCGCTGCACTTGTTCAGAAACTACTCCCATGGCATGTTGAAGCTTTTACTGTCGATACTGAAGGAAGAGGATCATTCAGGGAGTAGTTTGACATTTGCTGGCCTTTTTTTTTACTCTGTGCCGAGTCTGGCGAGTTATTCCCCCCGAATTCCAGTCTTTATGTGAAGCTGAGCCAAGTGGCTTCAGCTCAAGCTGCAACCTCCAGGGCTGGAAAATGAAGCCAACGCAGAAGTGTGCAAAACTGCAGTTCCTTGAATGGCCACTTGAGACTGGCTCAATCCCCAGAGACACTAATGATAAAATGCCCAACTTTAGGGCAAAAAACCAAACAAACAAAAAACAGTTTGGTCTTTACAGCTAATGTCTCCATTCATGACAACTGTGTGGGGTTAACTTCTTATATAACTCACCCTTTCAAATGTAATGGCTGAAAGTTATGTTTAATTAAGGGTGTGGACGCATTGAGTGAGAGGTGGCTGCTGTCTGGCTACAACAGTGATCAGGTAACGTAACCATGGTGTAACCCCAGATTCACAGAGTATGAGCGTAGCCATAGCTGCTCCTATTATTGTTGTGTTTTTAGTTTGTGAAAGCTAATTGTAAAAATTTCGGTCACCTAATAAAGAATTGTTCAGCAGTTGGTTGTCCTTAAAGACCCTCCAAGAAGTTGGACATTCAGTTTTTCCAGGTAAGTATCATTACCTTTAGTTAAACATGATTTAGAGCCTGTTTTTCTTGTTAGTGAAAATTAGCATTGGCATTATCACCCTTAAACATGGCTGCAGTTAGTGCTCTGAGTAAAAAAGTAAATGTCCCGAAATTTGAAGTAATGCATTCACACAATGAAAGGATGCTATACAGTAAGTAGCCTTAGACATGTTGGCTTTTTGTTGTCACACCTTGGTCCATGAGTTGTTGTTTTAATTAAAATTCAATCCTTTTTACTCATTGTGAGAAGCTGTGGGGGGTTTAGTTTCATCAGCTTCATCTTACTGTTTACTGACAGCCCTCATGATTATAGCAGTACTGAATGCTATTTTGTTTTTACCTTCAAAGCTTCTATTAAGGATTTCAAATGAAGCTCTGAATGTCTGTCGTCTTATTTTATTATCATCACCCTAAAAAAACAATCCTCAAGCCAAATCCTCAATTAGGATAAAGTGATTCATTGGATTTAATGAGTAAGTCTCTTTTTTATATTATTTAAATCAACCTTCTTTAATAATTAAATCCAATTTGTGGTGCTGTTAGATTGCTGTTAGACCACCCCTGTTAATACAGGTGTAGGACTCCCCTTGTGTGCTGCAAGCGTGAGAGCAAATTGTTTTTTTGCCCGCAGTGAAAATGTTGTTTTTGAAAGGCTAAATGGCAACAAATACAGATTGACGCCAATATCTTTAGGAGATAAAATGCTGATATTGACTTTGAGACTTTACAACATCCCAGAGTTATTGGAAACAAACCTAAGCACTTCCACCAGTGGAATCTAATCCTATATATATTAAGCTGTAATGCTAGTAATATTAGAGAAGTCTTATTTTTATCTGCAACAGCATTGGGATGTCGAGTTTATGAATGAAGCTTTGCGCAAACTACCTTGTGCAGCCCTAGATTATGGTCTCACTGGTTCCCGGTAATGACAACCATCTCTCAAATAATAACGTTTTATCTCATTGAAACATAAATCATATTTAATTGAGACCAGAATGCAGCCGGGTGAACTAGCCAACTCAAACTCATTCCATCTCCGAAATTATGCCGAAACACTCAACCACTCCAAAAACATCCCTCGAAAAGAAGCCATGTGGATATGTATTTTAGATTCCCTCCTTAATATTAAGGACTCCTGCTTACGTTTCTGTTGGCACGACTGACCACAGTGAGCTGAGCACAGCATTCTGGCCCAAAGATAGATGTCACAGTGCATTACAGTACTAATGACTCACTGGAAAGGACAGGCACTGGCAATTAGAGGTATGTGTGGATCTGGACGTAAAGCACAGGCTGTGAGCTGCAGTTATACTGTGCAGTGGAACGAGAATAGAGGGGACTGAATTAGGCACTGGGACCTGCGGTTGCAATGCTGACAATGGGGATGTAGTGGAGTAATGACTCTCCTGCTTCTGCCAATAGGTAAAAAAATAAAAAATATAATTGAAGTGGAAATATAGGGGGGACGGGAATAATAGAAGGCACCTGACGTAAACTCTCAAAGGATAAGAAAGGCTTCTGTGGTATTCACAGATGAGAGACCTGTCCATTCTATTATTATCATCATCATTATTAATATCGTCCCCCCTCTTTCTCTTGCTGTTATTTATTGAGACAGCACAAGGAAAGGAAGTTGTAATTTAGATAATGACTTGCGCAAAGTTACCAAAATAAACCAATTATTTCTTGCAAAGAAAAAAAAAACAACCTCCACATCCAAAAGAACAAAGTACTCATAATGGTGGAAGATGTTTTCTTGCATGTTTTCTTCCTTTTAAACTTTAAGAAAACGCCAAAGTTATGAAACTACAGAACATCCACAACCCTTCTTCAATTCCCTGCGTGGCGCATTGTTCACACCGCGTGGTTGGTGGTATAAGTAGCGGTGGTTAAGCGGGGGGAAATTGTTAGACTTGAAAAGATGCTGTGGGAGAGAGTAAAAGAGACAGAGACGAAGTGGAGGCTGGTCATTTTAACTTCAACAGCCATTTGCATGAATTCATGCAGAGTGTGATATTGTGGGCGGTTCTTATGAATATGTAGCACTGTCGTAAAAAAGAAAAAGAAATACATTAACTTCTCAGCCTACAAACTGTCTGCAGAAAGTTGTAAATGTACATTTTATTCTACGAGTAAGGCGGCTCGATATGGACTTGTTGATTCATGCATTTTGGAAGAGTTGCTGGGTTGCGACAGATTTAAGACCCTGCAGGAAACATTGGATTATTGTTGGGTGGTAATATCTGTATGGGCAAACATCCAACTGAAAAACCTGATTATCTAGGAGCTAAGATGGATGACGCCTCTGGAGCTGCAGTCAAAAAAGTGGCATGTGTTTTAAGAATGTCGCCCCTCCACACACACACACACACACACACACACACACACACACACACACAGGTGACAGTAATTTGATCCAAGTCTTGGGAAAGCGTCAGCATTGACATTTTAAAGTCACGGTTCGTAGGTGTTGAACCTCATGCTGAGCCAAGATAAATAAGTATGATAATATGTCAGAATCCAAAGCAATATTTATGGTGTCATTGGTCGGCTATTTGCTCTCAAAGCAATTTTGTACCTCGGGCATCAGACCAGTTGAATCTCTGGAGCATGAAAGCTTCACCCCATGTTGTCAACAAACTGCAAGCTAATTGCTATTGGCTCAGCTAGTCGAAGGAGGAAAGAACGGAGCCAACTTTGTTTGCCTGTTTTTCTTCAACTTGCCGAACATGCCTGGAGCAAAACTAAAAATACACCCCAGTGATGATTCCTTATGATCAGACATTTCAGCACGGCCAGCATTGTGTTCCTGGGATCAGGTCTCCCTAAAGCTGGAGACTCTAATCTGCTGTGATCAGGACAAAAAAATGGAAATGGTCTCTAAAACAAAAATGTGCCCAATGCTAAAAACATTGCGGAGGTATTGTTCATTGAGAAAGAAGACGCTCCAGGGTGACTCCATCTTATGACGCCCCTGAAGCTGCAAGCGTGTCCAAACTTCAAATTGGAAATAGAAACTTTTATGCTTTGACTTTTTAACTTTAACTCATTATGAGGTGAATGTTGGCTGCACAATGTGATGGCTAGAGAATAACGGCACCAGCAGTGACGAGGTGGAGGTGGGTTCCCTATAAGCCTCGCTTTGAAATTCTGTCTGCTTCCAGGTACAATCTCCTGTGAAAATGAAGGTTTAATATATTTAACCCAGAATACAATGGACAGAAAATGCCATCACTATCACAATCGCCCCTGTTCATGAATAAACTCCCAGTCGCCAGGAGATAATGTTGGAATTGTACTATCGGCAAACCACAGATACGTTGCATTTGTATGTTTCATATGTATCACATCAACGTTTCTAAAGTGACGCATTGTATGAGCTGACTTTCATTAAGAGATGGAGGTGATGATGGATGGCTTGTCATCTCGGCAAGACGCCTGCCAAGCTGCAGGTTATTGCAAGACCAACAAACACCAAAACAGAGATTTCTTTTGCGAGTTATCACTGTGTTCCCTGCAGCTATTTAGCCACCAAACATTGTTTTTATAGCGACCCGTCACTGTGTTTCCACCAGTGATAGTGCCTCTGAAATTGGTTGTTTTTTTAACAAGACATCGTTGTGTTTCCTGCTGGGATTGGTCCACCGAGTGGAGTAAGTATATACAGTATATAAGCCAAGGTCTGAGGAGAACGGAACACGATCCACTTGTTTTTGCGACAGTGCACCACCAATAATCCCACTTGGAGATCAGGGTAGAGGTGTCACATGACTTGGCATCAAGTCAGACTCAAGGTGATGTGATGAATTTACACGAGACTTAATAAAATCAAAAAAGATTCGACTTGGACAACTTTTACCTTCCCCTGGCCCTAAGAGTTCATTATAAGCGTGCCACGAATGAATTCATGAGTTGATTCAGGAAATGGACAATATCATTAATTCTAATTCCGCAGATCCACTTTGTTTTAACTAATCCAGCAGCATCAAGCTGGACAGGAGAACAATCAACTTTTGTGCACAAAAACTATGCAGTCGTCAACAAAAAAAAAAAATTGCAGAATGCAAAACATGCGGGTTGAAAATAGCAGAAAGAGACGCAACATTTTTGTTCAACATTTGACGTGGCACAAAGAACGCAAGAAGAAGAAATCAAGTCTAATGTAGCTAGCAAGCTAAATATTAGCTTGACACCTATGCAACTTTTTCACAAAGCTGTTTTGACATAAACTTTTAAAGTATTCATTATATTTGTAAATGTAATAGGAATCTGTTGTTTAGTGAAGAGTGCCTTATGACTTGTTTAAGACTTGAAACTTGACTTGACACTTGTCAGTCTTGACGTGAGGCTGAACTGGAGACTTGAGTGCAAAGACTGCAATGGGAGAGCATTGTCTGTTTCCACTTAAAACCAAGGCTGACACCAATTACTCATACCTGCAGGGAGGGATTAAAGAGGACGTCCCTTGATCTTTTCATTCTGGAAAATGAAAGACAAGGAGGACTGAGGCAAACCTTGACATGTATATGGACGAGACTTACCAACAGATTTGGCGACTGCAGTGCCTCGTTTGCTAGCTACTGTATACCTCAAAGATGTGTCAGTCCTTATCAACTTGTCCAAATATTTGTGTCACACTGCTCCTGATCCCCAAGGTTCAAGACCCCGACGTGAGCACAAAGCCAACAATGGGCTGCCACCTGTCTACCTTGAGGCAACGGTGAAACCTTGTGCTGCAGCGAGATCTCTCTACTTGCTCCCCTGGAGCCAGCTCCTCACAAAGGCTTAGAAACACACGTCAAGAGTGTTCTCTGTACTTGCATCCCAGTGGTGGAACAAACTCCCGGCAGGGGCCAGAATCAGAGGATCCCTTGAGGTCTTTCAAAGAACACTGAAGTCATGCTAAGGGCAGCATTTGGATGATATAATTGGTACCAACATGCGCTCCCTGACTTGATCTGGTTTGCACTTACTGTGAAGTATCGTTCATTTTGTCTTGATATGAGCAAGATGCTGTAAGAGTAATCTGTGATTTGCATGCCGTATTACTAAAATATAAGCAGTTATTTCTTATGCTGTTTGCAGCCTCAAATTTATGCCGGACTTTGAAGCTCCACATTGAACATGAGCTGAAATATATTTGCATTTCGCAGCAAAAGTATGATGATTTTTGATGTGATTTATGGGTTCCTCTGTAATATACTGCTGTGAAAGTAAAAATAATAATAAAAATGACACATGAAAAAGCAAAGCCAGTGATTTGTTTTGTGCTTTCTCTTGAGTCCCAAAGTTTTAGGAAACCTTTTTTCTGTACAAGAAACAGCCAAAGCAGCGGAAAGATGAAATAAGGATACATGCGAGGGAGACAGAACATTAAGGAACAGACGCTTGCTTCTTAAAGTTTCGCTCAGCGATATATTTAAGAGAAATTCAATACAGATTATCTTCAGAAAACAAATATTGCAGAGCTGCAGAACTGAACTGGAGATACAGTATTACCCGGATTGTTGCGCAGCATTTCAATTACACAGAGGGTCTAACGGTGATGATGCCTCGAGGTTCAGTTATTCTAAAGCTATCAAAATGAAGTGCCATCAAAATGAAGTGCCAACGTAATGTTTGGGCCCTTGGCGTCTCTTTTCCTTGTGATAAACATGTGCATTTCAAGCCATATCACCCTAATCCCCAAGCAAATAGAAGATGACACATTGTTGTCCCCGCTGTGAATAATAATTAGCCGCTGGCAGCAACAAACAACGAAAATAATAATTTGCAAATCAGATTTAAATGGGTGTCACCATTGCATCTTCATCATTACCTCCGCAACAAGTGTGTACTCCCGGGGCCGCTGGTTTCAATAATGCTTTATTTCTTTATTTTATTAACCGATATTTCCTCTCCTCGCGATGCAAAAACACAAACTGTGTTCAATAATTTGCTCCTCGGCTGAGGCTATACATCAGTCAGTGTGCAGAACTCTGCAAAAACAGACCTGAAGCAACCAAACAACCGCTTGTGCGGAGCAGGCAGGGGAGGGGGAGGAGGAAGACAAATCTCTTGTTACTGGAAGGAAGAAAAGGATGGATGCCTTGTGCTGCCACTCCGAAGGTGAGAGGGAAACGCTTTGGGGCTTTTCACACACTTTCCTATTACTGGAGAAGCCGCCGTACTGTAGATCGTACACTGTTTGTGACACTGCTGCACTGTCACCGTGAGCACTCGCAGTTTTGCTTTCAGATCTTGATGCAGCACCAAACACCTGTGCAATAGTGTGATGAGTCACTCCAGATGAATCATATTGAATGGATTAATAGAGTACTGGAGCTCAGGATTGGCATTGAGGTGCAAATTAACTGATTTCTATTTCGTTTGCTCCCCATGGAACTAAAGAGAACCGTGGCTCCTTTGTAGCAAACATAAGCGTGTTCGATGTTAATTTGCACTGTTAAAACTTTTCCCTTGCATGACCTTATCAGCAAATTCCAACCACTGCAAGCAAATCATTAGCCTGCACAGTGAAATGGGACGAACAACTGATTCCGACCAATTGAAACAGGCACAGCTGTGCATCCCTGCCCCGGTTCCCCTGCCGCACCAGCCGAAACTCATTTCAATTAGGATTGTGGCTGGCAGAGCTAATCATACATCACTTTTAAAATGAACTATATTTCTGAGAGGCTGCGGAGCTTGAATGAGGTGACAGTGTCTCTGGGAGAAAAGGCTTAAAATGGAAAAAATGCAAATATCGGAGTGAGCAGACATCTCGATTTTGCGTTTCATCACTCACCCCAATTGTATCTTTTGATTAGTCCGTCCAATCAGCTTGGCCTGCGTGTGACAAACCCCCACCCTCTCGAGCCACCGCGCAGCACAGGCTGAATCTAATTTAAAAACAACCATGCGGTGAATAAGATTACCACAGGTCATATGTTAGTTGTTTGCGACTGCAGGTTTTGTAGTGATTCTAATTGAAGCACAGTGGCGGCAGATCAGGAAGAAAAACCTTACTTGACTTATTACCAGGAGAAATCCTCATATATTCTGCGCCCGTATTGGCGAGTAGCTGAAGATGGAGATAGATGGAGCCTTCCTGATTGTGGCACAGAGGTGAACGCGGCATCAAGATGTAGGAAAGTTTCCCTCGCAGCCCTTTGAAGTTCAAGGGAACTGTGGGACCAGTGCTGGAAGCAAATTCACTTCTTCTTCTCCTTTTTTCTTTCCTCGCTAAGAGCAGCCACACTCTTAAGATACAAACATGAAAGCAAATAGAGCCGTGGGGGAACAGAGCGCTGTTATTGTAGAGGGCTGGGTTCTTGTCAGCCTATTGAGTTGTTTACATCCACAAATTTTGACAAAAGCTGGCGTCCTCAAACACTGGCAGGATGCCACATGACCTGTAGCGAGGTGGAGGCAGAGGAGACACAGCAGGAAACTGAGAAAAAGCAGGAGAGTCTGTGAACTCTTTCCTGCAGGACTGCTACAGGGACGGGGGGTAAATTAATGTTACATATTGAGGGATCACTACATTGTCTGGTATAGCTGGAAACCAACATTATTTTCTTATACAAAAAATGAATAAACAACTAAGTGTCTAATTTTGTCTCTCTCCGCCTCCTCTCCGGAATTTCGCATTTGCTTACATTTGACTGCAGCCGCCACACAGCGCGCCATTGTTTGGTATCCCTGGCATCCTCTTGCATAAATGTGTTTTACATTTCTGGTATCAGCAGCAGAAGTGGGTAATTAGCAGCAGACAAAAAAGAACAAAGCACAAAAAAGGCGCAGCTCCCACTCAAACTTCAGTTTAAATCAAATATGTAGATGATTGACGAGTCATCTCTTGTAGCGAGCGCTAAATTGCTGTGATGTTTTTGAACGGCGCCCTGCGGAAACGCTGTACTCAATTAACATCTTAACTTTAGGTTGGAGAACTAACCGTATTCCACACACAGTGCCACAGATCATCACCTGAAAATAAGAATTATAGTGTCATATTTCCCTTATAATCATGTGTTTCTATCTAGGGAACAGATCCTTGTCTTTGAGATCGCTATGTTGCACCGTTATGTTTCTACAGTAGCCCAGGGCAGACAAACCACACGGGCAGATAGACTGAGTAGATTGGGCCATATAGGGGCATCGGAAAAAACACTTTTTTTTTTTTTTTTTAAACGTGCTGCTTTATTCAGCATTTTTACCGGTTTAAACCACCATGTCTGTTTATTCTGGAGAGGAAGACACCTCTGTGGATAACTAAGCTCCTGGTAAGAACCTTCTGAACCTCTGGATTTTATATTATCAGAGAAAAAAGGTGCACGTACTAGCAGGTGCGAGGCCAGTGGCCCGTCTCCGACATGCCAAACAGTGCTGCAGAATTGATGATTCGTAAAGTGAAAGTGCTTTATTCGGCATTTTTCACTGGTTTAAATCACCAGAATGGTTTGTTTTGGAGAGGAAGAGACCTCTGTGGATATTTTGGCTGATGGTACAAACCTCCTGGATCAGAAATAAGGTGAGCACACATTGAGTTATCAGGAAAAAGGAGGTGAGCAACATACCAAACAGCATAGAAGAAAGTGGAAATTCTGGATGTCTTGTTAATCATTTTACACATTTTCACCAAATTCAACCTGAGCTCTTTGAAAACTTTGCTCTAGAATACAACTTTTGTGGGTTGGAGCAATGTTTGGCTGCACAGCATGAGTTTGTAATGACTAGCTCACCGGGGGTCAGCAAGATTTATTAAGAGGTTAACTTCAAAGCTCCCTGTGGAGTTGTGTTTTGTAAACAAACAGTTATGTTTTCATTGTGTTTTTCACATTTCCTTGCACAGCCAATTTCCTCTGTTTTTTTTTTTTTCCCTTCTTGGAACATTTATTGTCCACATCCTTATTTGTTTGCTTCTTCTTTGCCTTTTCATGGTTTTATGACCCCCCCAGAGAGGCTCACTGTAAAGAGGTCTTGCTTAAGAGTCGAGAAGTAGCAGAGAACAAGCAGTCAATTTATTTCAACAATAAGGGTGAGCACCAAACAAGCCAAACGAACCAAAGGATTGATGGGCTGGCCAAAAGGAGCAGGAAAGAAGGGAAGACACCTGGAGCAACCCACAAAGGGTCGTCGGATCCAGGCTCTTCCCTCTAACTTAAACCATCAGAGCGGCTAACAGAAATAAAGCCGCGGAAACAGGACTGCCAGACCCACAAAAAACAAAAGTCTAAATCAAATCAGCCACCAACACACTGCTGCTGTCATGGCCGGACGATTGAAAGAAGTGAGCCGCAGTCCCCGCCCCCTCTTCATGTGCTTTCCCCTCAATCAGGCCGACGAGAATCACCTGAGAGGAACAAGACACACATGTCAGTCACAAGCACATGCAGTACACATCAAATCAATGAAGGGGGAACATGGAAACCACACATCAAAAATGGCTGTAGATGATTACAGAAATGGGCAGAAGTCAAGTTCCCCAGTGAAACCAGGGTACTACATAGCATTCAATGTATAAATCCAAAATGGACTTTTTTTTGTCTGCTTTCACACCTTACCTTTACCAAGCTGCAATCCCTAAAATAGCCTGCATTAGTCATATTACCACGCTGATTGCAATTTCCACTCTTGTTGTTACCTGTGCTTGTTGTTAACCAAGCTTTAACTGCTTCTATGACTCAACAGCCTTGGGATATTAAAGGCTTTTAAATAATTACCCTCTATAGTGCCTCAAATTTCTTCAACAATTCTAAAATAGTTGGAGCCCCAAAATGGAGAGCACCAGAGGAACGTGTTTGTCACATCCAAGCACGCTGTTTTGTGACTGAGCATTTCAAATGTTTGTGGGAAGAAGACTAATTGACTGCTGAGCTCTTAAGGTTAATTGTGTTGTCTTTTCCTGTTTTATAGGCTGAATTGAATTTAATAAAATTTTAATTGCCTGCATGAGCAGCGTGTGTGCGTTTTTTTTTATTATTTTGTTTGTTTGTTTTTTTGGCCTCTACAGCCCTTTTTAGATAGGAGTTGTGCAAATTTGCAGGAAAGCCCAGTCAGTCTTCTTTCAGCATTGGCAGTATAAAAACAAAATCGGGAAATGCAGCAAAATTCTGACTGTTTTTGTGGACAGAATTCCTTCATTTGCTAGTACATGGGTTTTAATGTGAAATCTCTCATGTTGTTGCAAGAGTCCATAACTAAGTAGAGTACGGGCATTTAATTGGATTTATGTGGATATAATTACTGACACGTGGGCAACACTGCCTGCATGAGAAGCGTGTGACGGTGCATGACGATGTTGTTGTGGACAGAATTGTCATATTGTTGTGCTGACTGTTGTTTTCTTCACAAAATATTCAAACAGTAAGATTTTTCGAGCAAGAACAAAGAGATTTCTGATTTTCTCCACATCCCCCAACCGTAACCTCGTGTACGAGTCACAACGCACTGACACACCAAACCAGAGATATCATCTTCTTCATCGCGCACATTCCTCCTTGTCAACTCTGCTGCCTAAAGTTTGGTCACAGTTTCAGCTGTGTTTTCCAAGTCGCAGCAAATGTTGCCTCCCCGGCATCAAGCAGAGATGAGGTGCTCGCTTCTTTTCTAACTCCACACCACCAGATTTTCAGACTTGTAGTCTTCAGACCCAACCAGTTTATCAAACTTCACTCAGCTCCCACTGGAGCCACAAGCAGCTTTATACCACTTTTTTTTTTCTCCACATATGCAGTAGTGCTCTCCAAGACCTGTAAACAGACTTTGATGTGGAAAATGGGTTCCACTTTTGAGGATACTGGGCTGATGTCCTCATGCTAGTAGAGGAAGGAATACAAACAAAACTAGGACCCACTTATCAAAACATTGCTTCACACGTCCAAGTGGCCAAAAACACCAGAGGGAACCTTTAATTTAGTCCCCATTCCAACTGTGAGAGGAGTGTGCAAAGGATGCTAAACACCCTCTTATTACTGGGCCTTTAAAAATGGCTGAATCCATTTTGCGTTTCATGTCACTTTGCCTCTCATCTCGTCTTCTTCTTTTCCCCAAAAAAAATAAGCGACTCCAGGACATTTCATGATATCATCACTTGGCTATCGTAACAGACAAGCACCAGACGCTGGTAGGCAAATTCGGATGACGGATTTTAGTAATCAAACCACAGGCACAACCAACGGTCAATATTTGTGGCACAATGCCGCGCTGGCAGTCTGCAGGCAGGCATACATAATGATGTGGAACTGTGTTAGTAAGAGCAATGTCATCAGAAATTATTCTGCATTTGTATAAATCTAGCCTAATCCAAACTCTCTCTCTCTCTCTCTCTCTCAGTGCTTTTTTTTTCACTTACTCAAATCTGATATTGTTTGCCAAATATGCATGGCAACCGGAGTCTCCAGGCTGCAGCAGAGTGCGGCCCACACAGGAAGGCAACCTGGCTATTATAGATTATCATCAGGGTGACAAATGAGCCGCACAGAGGGGAACTTTTTTTTTTTTTTTTAGTGTGTGTTGGCCTCCCTGTGTGCAGGTAAAGCTGTGAAATACAGAGAAACATACCAACTCCCCAAAAGTGTTGACCAGTGGTGAAGGAGTTTGATATACTGGAGCTGGAATATGAAGCTATTAGACATCTGACAGCCATATAATCAATTCTCTGGCTGAGTGAATCATGCATGGTAATTTGTCTGTGCAGGACAAAATGTACAGAAGGGTGCAGCTGATGCATGTTGTCACAGTGGAGCAAAGTCTGATTCTTTTTTCTTCTCTTAAAGCATCTGGCAGTTTCTTAGAAGCAGTTGTTACAGACTTTCATTTCCCTTCTGGGCTCGTTGGCGTGATCGGGGAGAATGACAGAAGCTTAAGATTATGTAATTGACACTGCACGCTTGAGGTGTCTTTTCCGCTTACAAAAAACCAATAATATCTGCTGGTAAATTACAAAAGAAACCTTTCATGTACCACAAACTCCTTACTGCAAAAAAACAGCAGCATGACTCTATTTAACCCCAGTTTAGGATATCACAATAAATTAGCAATTAAAGAAGCTTGTGAATATCACAATGTTTTCACGATTACGAAGTTGACATATTGGTGCCGTAAAAATATTTCACATAGTTATTTCCCGTGCCCCTGGGTTAAAAAGGAACGTTCCAAGGGAGCACAATGAGACAGATAATGTCCTATGCTTGAATAATGCATATTCATGGCCTGGATACTAAAAGTATGAGTTGAAGCCCAATATGTTTTAATGAGCTTGGTTCCCAGGGTGAGAGACTAAATTTCTCATTTGAGTTCCAGACAGAAAAGGTTAAAGGAGCTCCTCTCTGCCAGAGAGAGGAAGAAACAAAGGGGGGAGAGCGATGGCGTGAACACGGCAGCCAAAACCTCCTGCCAGGTTACATCCTCTAAATGCTTTTTTCCCCCACTAGATCACACTTCTACATCGCAAACAAATGCATGCAAATGGACGTTAGATGGTCCTCTTTTTTTTTTGTTGGGCGTGTGTTGCATAATTCAGATGGTATCCCTTTCCATGCAGAAAATGAATATTGCAATATGCTCATATTTTATTCAGGTTATTTGCTGAGTTAATTGAGCTATGAGAAAGTCCTCAGAGGACAATGAGTTTCATCTAATCCCATTTTATTATCTCTAACCTCACAGTCTGCTTTAATTGACGGAGCTGCTGGGATTGCGTTCTAATTAAGCAAGTGTCAAATTGACTCATACGACTCCCTTCTCGGAAACTTTGATTGTGATCAAACCTTTATATTTATAGAACGAATGATTTGGGGGGAAAATGTATTGAAATGTGTGTTTCCCAGCCGACCTGCAACAGCAAACATCCACAGGGGGTGATAACAAGTGCTGGACTTGGCACATTTTGCATTCTTGTGTTCACAGCATATCAAGGGCGCAGGTTGTCCGTCTGTACATATGTAGGTACATGTGAACGTACGCCCCCTTCTCGTTAACTTAATATTTTGGATCACAACCAGGGAATATCTTAATATTCGTCCAAACATTCACTTCGACTCAACAATGAACTGATTAGAATTTGATGTTCAAAGGTCAACGTCACTGTGACCTTGCATCCACCATTTTTTTAGTGGATGCAATATCTCCAAAAGACCTTTTCCCTCAAATTTGACACAAACGTCCACTTGGACTGAAGAATAAACTGATTAGAATTTGATGTTCAAAGGTCAACGTCACTGTGACCTTGTGTTCATCTCATTCTTTGAGATGCAATATCTCAAAGAATATATCAAGGAATCTTCTGAAGTATGGCACAAACGCACACTTGGACTCCACTATAAACTGATGAATTTGATGGTCAAAGGTTAAGGTGACTGTGACCTTGTGTCCGTCTAATTCTTGGGAGGGTAATATCTCAAGAAAGTCTTGAGGGAATTTCCTTTAATTTGGCACAAACGTACACTTGTCCTCAGCTATAAACTGATGAGAATTTGATGGTCAAAGGTCAAGATGATTGGGACCTTGCCTCTGTCCAATTCTTGGGAAGGCGATATCTCAAGAAGGTCTTGAGGGAATTGCCTTAAATTTGGCACAAACGTACACTTGGACTCAGCTTAGACTGATGAGAATTTGATGGTCAAAGGTTAAGGTGATTGTGACCTTGTGTCTGTCTAATTCTTGTGAGGGTAATATCTCAAGAAGGTCCTGAGGGAATTTCCTCAAATTTGGCACAAACGTATATTTGGACTCAGCTATAAACTGATCAGAATTTGATGGTCAAAGGTTAAGGCCACTGTGACCTTGCGTCTGTGCCCAATATCTCAAGAAGGTATTGCGGGCATTTCCTCAAAGTTGGTACAAACATCTTCTTAGACTCAAGAATTAATTGATTAGAATTTGGTGGTCGATGGCCAAAAGGTCATGGTCACAGTGACCTCAAAAAACATGTTTTTGGCCATAACTCAAGATTGCATGTGCTAATTATGATTAAGATATAATGAAGTGATGACATTTCATATCCAGACAGTCAAAGGTCAAATTCACTGTGACATCATAGTGTTCTGCAAAAACACTATTCAAGCCATTACTTTGAAACTGTGCTGATTGTACGTATATTCTGTGGTGCCGGGGGAAGATGTGTGATGCATCTATATTTTCACAGTCATAGATGTAAACTGTAACTTCAACTTAAATGGTTTTTGGAGGCACACCACTGCAAGGCAGTAATTACAGTTTTGTTCTGCACCATGGATTGCTTTTCATATAGGGAAACCCGCCAATGACAATAACTATGTAGCCTGGTTATAAAAACCTTTCTTTAATAACTGTTTTTATGAATATATTTAACTTGTAGCCATTTCTTTTTTCCTCTACCTCACACTGAACCACCCTCCCTCTGGACCTGCTTCCGGCGATACGCAGTGATCATGGATCTTTTCAAGTACGCTTCGTTTAATCCGTAGCACAACAAGTTGTCTGCTGTCCGCAGAGAGGAGCGGCGTCTCACCGCTCTCAAGTTAATAAAACAGGATCAAGTATGTGACAGCGATTGTGCTGTCATTGCACGCGTACCCCCCGCTGCCCTGCTTTTACAGTAATGAGCCGGGACGTTCTTTCTTCATCCCCTCAGAGGCAAGATCACATCTAATAATAGAGGAGAATCCAGATGGGTTTCTCCCTGCTACTCTTATTTCCTCTCGCCTGTTTACACACCTTCTTAAACTCAACAGTCCTAATCTGTGTTTGCATCTCTGCAGGAGTCCCTTGAATCTTGATACATGATCCGCACAGTGGCTAGAAGCTAAAGCATGTGACATGTTTCATTTCCAGCATCTTACAGAGTGCAGTTGTTGCTCGACTTAGTGCCCACTTTACGTACATGAATCATGTAAAATGCATGTGTCCCCTCAGGAGAAGCAGGGCCGGCTTTATAGAACACATGATTCCCATATTGCAAATGGATGCCTTTATGGCTTCTATTAGTCTCCATGTCAGTGTTTAAACACCATAAATGTTGACCTTCCATTTAGCTCGGTCAACCTGCTCTTAAGACATACCTGCTACGCTGGAAGTGCAGTCTCTGAGAAATTTCTTTCGAAGGATTTGAGGTTATATTGTGAATTCTGTGCAGTGTTTTGCAAGCGAGTGCCATTTTTTTTTTAAAGAACTGCTGTGCTTGACTTGTCAATTCTATTCAAATGATCTTTTTTTCTACTTCAAAAGGAAGATAAAGTGGCAAGGAGTGTCGGAGTTTGAAACTGTGTTGTCTTCTTTTTGTTTTTTTTTCTTCTGCTCCTCAGATGCCTAATAAAACAATGACTGCAGACACCAGCCGCCCCTTCAAGAGTACACACATTTTGTTCTGGTGAATCAATTATTGATAGCTCTATCTTACTGGCGCTAGAAAATATGATCAAGGTGCGCCAGAAAAGCTTAAGTTAAGAAACTTGCAGCACCAAGAACAGCTACCAGTGCACAGCATTTTTTTTTTTTGTGCCTCTGACTTCAAAAGTGTTGCAGTTTATCACACAGTCGGCATTTCTGTCCTACTTGAAGTATATTTACCCACTCTGAGCTGAGCATCAGGAAACATCAGCTTCATCTGGTTGCCTGCTTCATTATTTGCCAAATGGTATCACTAAAATAAAGTTCCCTCACCAAATTTGATGTCCTGAAAAGTGACACAAGAGTGGGCTTGGATATAAAAAAATCAAGAGGCACAGGTCCAATTTTACTCTAGGCACACTGTCCATGTAATTATTTTTATAACACAGCAGCGCTGCACACGTAACTTCTGACACTGGCCTGGCTTAAAAGTGGTCACATTATACAAGCAACTGAAAGATATTATCAGGAGTTTTCTCGGATTTCTTTTAAGGTAGAGTACAAAAACTAGTGGTGTGTCATGTGAATGTCTTGGCGGATATTCAGAGACCAGAAAGAGCAGGATGAAAATAGCTGAAAGGATCATTTTGGTCTGATATTGAAGTCACCAGAGAATTATATAAAGAAAAGGGTTTCTTCTAGGCGTAGATATTTCTGTCTTTATCATATCTTATTTGCGTCAAACAATTACGTGTTTGCTTTTGTTTGCCTCAAATGTCAGCCGGGGAGAGTTTGGAGGATGTTCCATCGATTCCTGTGCGCTTCACACGAAATGCAATCAGTAAATAAAGCACTGCTGGAGCATGTGAGAGCAAGTACTATGCTAATATGGACTGAGGATCAATCTAACCTTTCTAACTTGAGTCTGTTTTTTTCTTTTTGTCCTCATTATACAAATGTAATGTGTGGTGGAGAGCAGCCAGTTTGAGAGGTCAGAAGCACGAGCAGCTGAGCCTGATGGCTCTGCATGTTGAAATCTGGCAGAGGGATATTTTATTTGAAGGGCACTTGTCCTGGCTGAGTACCAGTGGTGGTCCGTGCCACGCGGTATTAGAGAATCTGACACAGAATGACAGCAGAAGCCCACCGTGACATAATCTCACATAATCATTGTAATATAAGGACGTTTAGTTTGATAAATGACTGCGATACAGAGATGAAAGTAATGATAGAGACCAAGGATTTTATTAAATACAGATATATTTCAAGTGTGTTAAATCAGCGATGAATTTCTATTTCCTTCAACTCTCAGTGGGTCTTTTTGCCTCAAGGAGCAGCTAACCCTAAAAGAATTTCATTATGATGAAGTGCTGTTTCAGAGGCTTTTCCTCCACATGACAAGCAGTGCTGGAATACAGCGTGACATTTTTACTCAAGCACTGCACTTAGGTACAATTTTGATGTAATTGTATATCTTCTGTACCATATTTTAGAGAGAAGTATTATAGTTATTTCACTTCATATCTTTATTTACACTTTGTAGTCTTTTTTTAGCTGTAGTAACTGTCATTCAAGTGTCAAGTGCTTTTGCAGGATATTATGATGTCACAGTAAACTTGACCTTTGACCTGTTGAATATGAAATGTCATCACTTCACATTTATATGCTATAAAATCCTTATAAAAATTTGTCTTAATCGATGAATAACTGTTTGAGTTATGGCCAAAAACATGTCTAGCAAGGTCACAGTGACCTTGACCTTTGACATTCAACCATCAAACTCTAATTTGTTCATTCTTGAGTCAAAGTAGATGTTTATGCCAAAGGTGAGGCAAAAGGCCTTTTGGAGGCATTGCATCCACAAAGAAAAGGTGGATGCAAGGTCACAGTGACCTTGATCTTTGACCACCAAGTTGTAATCAGTTCATTGTTGAGTCAAAGTGAACGTTTGAGCCAAATTTGAAGAAAAAGACCTTTTGGAGATATTGGATGGACAAAGAAAAGGTGGATGCAAGGTCACAGTGACCTTGATCTTTGACCACCAAGTTGTAATCAGTTCATTGTTGAGTTGAAGTGAACGTTTGAGCCAAATTTGAAGAAAAAGACCTTTTGGACATATTGGATCCACAAAGAAAAGGTGCATGTAAGGTCACAGTGATGTTGACCTTTGACCACAAAGTTGTAATCAGTTCATTGTTGAGTCGAAGTGAACATTTGAGCCAAATTTAAAGAAATTCCCTCGATGTATTCTAAAGATATTACGTTCACAAGAAGGTGAAGTATGTATGTATCTACCTACATATCTATAGACAGACAACCTGAAAACATAACACACACTTCAGGCCACAGCTGTTGCCGGCGCAGAGGCATAAGCCTAAAATGGCACTCAAGTATCAAATTATAAAAACTCCTGATGTAAATATTTTTGAATAAACATAATCTAAAATGACCTATTTGGCTCTTAGTTTTCTAAAGGTTTCTCCTGAGATGAATTCCTTACAGATTGCCCTTGAGGTTTGGGTCATGGAAGGTGTAGCTTTAACATGATCCCTGACAATGTAAAATAGGTGATTACAGCCCTGAATTTGGTCCACCTCAACTATATGGCTGCAACACGAAAGTGCTGTATACACTCAAAAGCATAATAATACAATATAACATTAAAAGAGGCCATTCTGTCTCCATTATAAGCACATTATATTTGATAGTGTAAGCATGTTTAGCTGGTAATCATTTTACTTGAATAAAAAAGGTTCTTTGAAAATTCCAATTAATTCCTGTTCGGAACATCATTGCCTTTAACCATTAGAAAAAACTGAATTCATTGTACCGTGATTCATTCATTTATTTTAGATAATGGAGGTAAGGTCAGTACCAATTTAAAAATACATTTTACAACACAGACAAATCTCTTTTTACATAAAAGGTTCTTTCAAATTTCCAATGGATTCCTGTTTGGAACATGCTGTGCATATTCAAGATGAAGTCATTCCACTTTGATTTTTTTATTTATTTATCTGTTAGAAAAATAGAAGTCATAGTTTGAGGGCTCAGGAGGAGCCTCGCTCACATCCCTGGCAGTGGTCTCTGAGGTAGTCAAAAAGCTCCTTGATGGCAAGGCGCCATGTGTGAATGAGCTCCACACTGAGATGCTGAAGGCTCTAGACATTGTTGGGCTGTTTTGGCTGACAGGCCTCTTTAGTGTTAGTGTGGGGGTTGGGCACGGTGCCTGTGGTTCGGCAGGATGCGGCCCAGTTATCGGGGAATCACACTGTTCAACCTTCCCCAGAAAATGTATTCTAGGGTGCTGGAAATGAGGCTCCAACCGACTATCAAATTCAGATTCAGGAGGAGCAATGTGGTTACCGTCCTGTGGAGCAGTGGACCTACTCTTCACCCTTGCAGGACTCTTGGAGGGGTCACTGGACTTTGCTCAACCAGTCTGAATGTGTTTTGGCAGTCTTGAAGAGGGCTTATGACCTTATCCGGCACTGCAGGAGCACAGGGCACTGGGGTCATTTTTATAAACCAGCTGGTCCTTCTTTACTGAAGCAAGAGCCATGTCCGCCCACTCGGCGCGAAGTCAGAAATGCTCTCAGTGGGTATTGGCCACTACCAGTGTTGTCTCTTGTCATATTAATCACGGACAGAATTTCAAGGCACGGTCATGGGGAGGAGAGTGTCTGGTTTGGGACCTCAGAATTGGGTCTCTGCTTTTTGCAGATGATGTGGTTCTGTTGGCGCCATCACACCATGACTCCCAGCATGCACTGAGGCACTTTGCAGCTGAGTTTAAGCGGTCGGGATGTGAATCAGCACCTGCAAGTCTGACACTATGGTTCTCTGCTGGAAACGGTAGACTGCTGTCTCTGGGTTGGGTGTAAGTTCCTGCCACTAGCAAAGGATTTCGGATATCCCGGGGTCTTATTCACGACTTAGGGTAAAATGGAGCACGTGTAACAGTTCAGCATCAGCAGTGTTGCAGGCATTGTGGCAGTGTTAGAGCTGAACTGGAAGGTAGAGCTCTTGATTTACTGGTCCATCTACACTCCAACCCTCACCAAGGGTCATGAGCTTCTAATTGAAATAATTAGATTGCAGGTACAAGTGCCCAAACTGATTTTCCTCTGTAGGGTGGCTGGGCTCAGCCTGAGAGACAGAGTGAGGAGCTCAGACAGCTGGAGGGAGCTTGGAGCATCAAAAGGGGTCAGTTAAGGTGATTTGGGCATCTGATCTGAATGCCTCCTGGGCATGTCCTGTTCGAGGTTTGCAAGGCATGTCCAATGGTGGGAGACCCCGGTAGGCCCAGGATATGCGAGGGCCATAATATATCTCATCTGACCTTGGTTCGCCTCATGATCCCCCAGGAGGAGCTGGAAAAAGTTGCTGGGTAGTGGGACGTTTTGAATGCCTTACCCAGTTGCCCTTGCGACCTGGCTCTGGAAAGTGGAAGCTAATGGAGATGGATGGATGCAGAAAAAATAGAGGTGAGGTCCATTTCAAAATATATAGCAAAACAAAATTAGTATTCTAATACTTTGATGAAAATCCCCCTGGATTCTTGCAGAACAGCCTGGACTTTAACCATGGAAAATTTAAATGGCTACACCAATTAAGTCCCTACCACAATGTCAAATTACAAAATACAAAACAGACTTTTTTCGTCGTGCTTTTGCTGCTTTTATTGAGGTAAAGGACCAAACTATTTGTTCCACCACTAATTGAAAGAGTGGAATTTTAGGCAAACAACAAATATGTGCACCTTAGGGCCTAAAGTGGTTAAATTTGGCACAAAATTTGAGGTTTTTTAGAAGTATTTTGAACATGCTCTTTTCACATAACCTTGATCATTATAAATTTGTCAGCAAGAGGTGTTTGTACCAAAACAGCCACACAAAAATCTCAATAATTTCAGAATAAAAGTTCAATACTTCGTGATCATCACTAAAATTTGATTGAATTTAATTCACTTTAGCTGTCTTGACTTGCTTTTGGGATTCTCTGTAACCCCTTCTCTGCATTTTACTAGCTGTCATCATTTCTTACTCTGGCTCGTTTGTGAAAGTCAGAGGCAACATAGCTAAAACATAATTCCTGTTAAGATTGGGCAGGGGTTCAAAATAACCATTCGTTTCCCAGCAAGTGACAGTGACAGAGTTGCTTTAGATTTTGAAGGAGCCTTCCAGCAGTGTAAAGAGCCTCCGATTTCTATTACATTCCTCAAAGTGATGTATACAATGCTTTTATAGGTGACATAAATGCCTCAGCTAGCAATACCCAGCTTGTGCATCTTCCTCCCCCTTCCTCTCCCTCCCCCTGCAGCCCAGCAGAGCGTTTTAACGGCCGAGCCGGCGACATGCATCAAACCAAGCCGAATTGACGCAGCCCGACACGCGTGACATTGATATTCATGGCGATCACGCAGGTCATTTAGACCCGTAGTAGGGGGAATTATGCAGAAAGTGCAGACTGATGCAGAATTGTCAGACTAGGGAGCGTCTGGGACCAGAGGATGCCCTTGGATCGTCCCCTTTAGTGGACTCCAGCATGGTGACAGGAGTGTGCGTGTGTGTATGTGTGTGTGCATGAGGATCTGTGCCAATTTGTCGTCATCTCAATATGTCTTCATGCTGATGAAGGTCTCACTGACCAAAATATCAGTTGCTTCTTATGAATATGTAAACAGCGAGATGAGGACAGCCACTTGCAGAGAGAATTTGCCCTTGTTGCAACATCTTTACACAACAATCATACCGTGTTTCTCATCGAAGGATTCGGCATCTAATAAAAACAAAACAGTAGAGGTCCTGATGCTAAAAAGCTGTGATACACACGAGTGGCAAACAACAACAAAAAAAGAGGGAATCCTGGAGAAAATATGCAGCAACAAGAACTTCTTTTTTACAACCCAAACTTTTCCCAGCCACTGAAGCACATCTTTAAATTTGATGCAAACATGTCAAATGGTTTTTGTGAAAAATACTGAAATTTGCATATTGTGCTTGACAGAGTCATCCTATCTCTCAGCAAAAAATGTATCAGCAATGCTGCAGTGTGGAGCAAATGGAAGCGATTCCAGTCACCACAGTCTGCTTGTGTCATTCTCTATCTAGGTCACACAAACTGGGAGACTGGCGATGCTAAATGGCATCATTACTCTACTAAGTGCTCACCCTCTTTTGACTTTTTGTGCATTCCTGTTGTACTTTATCAAAATGCTTTTTATTCGAGATGGCAATTTGCAAGAGGAGGGAAATAAAGGCGAGGGGAGTGAAGCAAGTGAGGATACAAAGTCTAGGTCTGATCCGAGGTTGTGGGGGGCTTTGCACTATTATCAGAGGATCAAACATCACATTCTTTGATCTGGAGTGATTTGGGAAAACTCTCAAGTGAGGTCATAGTGGCAACAGAGGATGGCTGGTATCAAAGTGATTCGGTTATGAATGGAAGCACAGTCTTCACAGGAAATGCCAAACTGGGCTGGTTTCATGCTTCTGAATAATCCACAAAAAATCTGGTGATGCCAAAATGTGACTGATGTCACTGAGCTTTTCTTTGGCTCAACTGGCCATCAAAGGGATTCTGGAGATTTGATCACAGCATTTCTAATGCATCGTGTAATGGCTAATGAAGAAATGAAAGGAGATGAAAGCATGTGTGAAATGTGTTTTTTGCTGAAACAACAGGAGTTTTGCAAGAGCACTTGCTGCCAGTTGTTTGTGGCTTTATTGCAGTAATTTCACAGTGGAATTGGGGGTAATTTGTAGGAAGGCTGTCCTCGGAATTAAAGGTCAGAAACTTTTTACAAGAAGTATCCTTAAAGCTGTGCCATTAGCAAAAAGTGAGGTCTTTCTTAAAGTGTGTTTTCCAAGCTCTAGCATTGTAAACACCATGTGCTGCGAGAGAAAATACATTTGTCATCCCACGAGGGATCATCCTCATATATTCTTATCAGGCGTAGGTGTTACACAAAGATGACACCGTGGTGAAATATCACAACTTGAGTGTCGCGCTGTGTTCTGTTTAAGCGTAAAACTCATAGAAGTAGAACTCGATAGAAGGGAAATTCCATTTCAGATTCACAGTCGAGCTTAATGGCTGTTCTAATCAGCGCAGCTCTGTGGCGCAGAGGCCACTGTCTGGTTAGTGTCGACTCTTAAGCGTTCTAAAAATGGGAAGTGTTTACAGTACAAGGCCGTGCACTTTATGAGCCCATATGGGCCGCTCAGATCTGTTTCCATTCAGACTCTTACGAGACTTATCTGCTTTCACTTTTCTCCTCGAACATGATGGATAGTCGCCGTTGGCAGCTGTCTAAGATCAAGGAAGTTCAGTGGTATCACCAGGAAGTGCACTTTACAACCTGCCACATGGTGTCCATTTACCTGTTGTAGGTCCTGGCAATGGGGGAAATGAAACTCAGCAGCTGTGGTCCGCTTGAAAAAATATCGACTTGCATTCCATTTTTATGTTCACGTACAGTGTGTGTGACACTTTAAATATTCTCTTGGAATAATGTGTCATGTAAGAAACATACTGTGGCTACTGCCGACTGGAAAACATCCATTACAGATGTATTGGTGGTCTCAAAATGACCCAGGCATTCTTTTACTTTTTCAGAAAATACAGTTCTTAGTGCTATCGGTAGATCAAAAATGCAATTTCTATGCAAATTCCTCAGTTGTGGTGTATCACCACAACTGGCACCATCATTCAGCAACAGTATTTTGCACAACATGACAATCTGACATTTGATGCACAAAGTATTATTCATCCATAACCCCTTATTTGTTTCAGGGTCGCCAGACTATCACAGATCACACATGGAGATTGAAAACCACTCAGGCTCAAATTCACACCTCCAGGCAATTTAGAGTCACCAGTTGACCCAACCTGCATGTCTTTGGACTGTTTGAGGAAGCTGGGGAAAAATTCCATGCTGACCCACGCTGGGAGAACATAGAAACTCCAGACAGAAGACCCCAACTGGCCAGCAGGTTCAAATGTTATGTTAGCCTTGACAGGTTGGCTAAGTAGAAGATTAACTGTATAAATTTTCCATTGAAATTATTTGATGACATATGGCTTTAATAAACCAGTTTATCACTGCCAAAGCCAAAGGTTTTTACAGTTGTTCATGAATATAAATGGGCCATAATTCTCTTGATTTAGATACACAGATACACAATTGAAGTTATCCATTCAATAATTCCTAATTTAAAAAAAAAAGGAATATCAATTAAAAACTGTTGATTCTAATATGGGTCATTTGTTGAGTAATTGTAGGTTCCAATGACCTATTAGCATCAAAAAGGTAGATTTTCCTTTGCTACACTTTTTAAAGTTACACAAGTGAAGTGGTTTTAGCATCTCAATTAAAAACTGTGTAGTTAAAAGCAGATACGATTTGACAGCAGGTGTTTTACCAGCTCTGCTCTGCTTTATTGTGCGTCATTGCACAAACAGACCGACCGATAACTGAACTGCTTTCGTCTCCTTTCTGAAACATGACAGATGGCTTCAACTGGAAGAGGTTTACATGACCAGGAAGTTCATAGTTTGCCAGTTGCCTGTTTTCTATCCAAGAGGTTGTGATGGAAAAAAAAACTTTTATACTGTTGTTTTTTGTGCTGTTTCCCTTGAATTAAAACATGTTTTCATTTTATTTGCAGATAGTTTAGGTTGGACAATCTGTCTGCTCTTGAGGAGGAAATACACTCTTCGGCTCAGTTTAAACCACTTAGAGAAACTAAACAACTACTTTTTTCCGACCGAGGATGACTCGAATTGAAGCCAGTGAAAAATGGGCAACAAAGGAGGCAACTTTAAGCTTCTCATCTCCGTAGCCTTTAGCAAAGCATTGCATGTTTAAAACTATTTGAAACCGGACCCATGTTTTGTGTCTAAACATAATCAGTGTCATATGAAAAAAAGGTTTCCAGGCCAGTACCTGCCAGCATCACCTGACTAACCCCACAGTTCACACGGGAACGTCTTGTGTTAATCCAACCCAAATGCCAAGTCTTACACAATACTTGCAATATCATCACTTTATTATTTATTAAGGGTACAGAAGCCCTGGCAATGAACTCCGCAAACAAATCCGCAGCATGAAAAAGACGCCTGCATTTACATTTGTTAAAATAAACAGGGTTAGGTCTGCTTCGTGCTTTGCTCACCCACCAGGCGAGTCATAGTTATGCTGAGTGGTTGTATAGGAATCCTCTTTTTTTTTTCCAAAAAAAAAAAAACACCTCACAACATTTACATTAAAGCATGGAAATTATTCTCAAGCGAGGCCTGTGATAAAGCCATATAAAGGAATTCAATGAGGTTTTTCTGCAAAGACCAAAAGTGGGTCATAGGATTATGTGAAAGTACTTCACAAACAATTGTCTTCTTAATGCCTTAAATCTTGACTGCCCTGTGGGATTATGTGAAGAAAAGAGACACACATTATAAACATGAGTAGAAAAGGAAAATATTTGGCCAACATGGAGCTCCACATAAATCCAGAGGAGTCAAGTTTATCCAAGTCAGGTGGAGGCACACGAGAGGGAACGTTAACTGTTTAGCAACACATTTTCCTGTCGTTTGAGCAGCAATTCAAAGCTGTTTGAATGGTGCTTTACCTCTCCGCACCCCCACTCTAATGCATTGCCAAGGCCAAAGGTCATTAGCTCATATGTCACACCTTGACAGCTTCACTCTCCTGTTTCAGCAATGAGATACCTGGGCCACGTCCCCGTGGTCATCCTCAAATACGCGTTCCCATCAGCCCCCGGCTTTTAAGTCAAAAGCAATCAGCTTGTCAGCAGCCAAGACATGAGCTGAAGTTTATCATTGTGGCCGCATGCCAATAATTAACTTTTTAAAGTTGCAACGTGACCACACGTGTTCGAAGAATTCCAAAGGGTGAGAATCCAGTGAAGGAAACACTTGTTTAAATATTGATAAAAGTGGTGGCTATAGGCTGTGTGCCAAATATTTCATTTGTATGAGAAACACTGTGTGTCAGGGTAAATTCATCACAGCGTGACACTATAGATATTATTTATAGAACTTAGTTATCAGACATTTTCTTTGCACCATGCACTCACTGTATTCAGATAGAGTCTAGCTTCTATCAGTGGTGGCGGGGTCCGCCATCCCCGCTCTGAATTCAGATTGTCTACATCGGATTACATGATGCAGCGCTGTCATTTTATTTCACTGATAACGGCATTAATTGTATTTGCACTGTAGAAGAGCTGTATTTAGCGACCGCTAATGCAAACTGATCATTTCCTGCTGCTTTTATTGTGAAGCAGCCACAGGAAATACAATGTATCTGCCACTGCGGCATATGTTTGCAGATGTCAGGTGGGAAACTACAGTGTGTACACAGATTGACTTTATTAAAACAGTGTGAGTTTGTTTGGCTGCACTGTAAACACACACAGCAGTAGAGTTTCTGTTCTATATCTGCCAAATTTGCCGCTCAGTGACTGTTTGCTGTATTTATAACCGCAAGTACTGTTACCATGGGAACCAGGGGTGTTGCCAAATCAGCCGGGGCCAGTGGATAACTTTTTTCTTTGGATAACTTTTATGTCCAGTAGATATAAGAAGCTAAATCTACTCCCAGCCTCTTACATGGATCATTTGACGTTTATTGATGTAGCCCAGCCGGTGATCCTGGATTAGTGTCCCTGCGAGATGCTCTGTGACAAGAGGGCCAGAAGTGGGGATCTGCATGTACTGAGAGGCTCCCTGGAGTTGTTTCGCAAGGTCAACAGTCCCACCTGAAACTCCAGATGACAGGGACAAGTAGTTCAAGGACTCTCGACGGCGTCCGAGAATAAATGAAAAGCCTCGTCCCATATTCAGAAAGCCATCAGGGACCAGCTGGGTCAATAGTATTGAGGAGGAAACAGCCCCGCGCTGTCGGAGAGAACGTGGCCTTTAGTGTTTTACTGAAAAATGAAGAGAGTCATTGACTCTCGCCGAACCTTTTACGCTTCCTCTCGCTTGTGTTATGACTTTGTTTGTCATCTCCTGCACCTTGGATGCCCTTTGCACCTCGGTATGGTATACTGTGAGCGAGCTACAAATATAAACACTGCAAGGAAGGGTGGACATATGGAGAGCTGTGATCTCATTATGAAAAATGCTGCACCATAGGAGGGGGAGAGACTCTGTTTGGAGAGGAAGTGATCTCTTTACATGTATTTAGGTACAAACTAAGAAATGCAAACCCTATTTTAATCATGCATTCAAGACTTAAGCATGTTAAATTACCCTAACGAGCTTTGATTGTATGTATTATAAGTACATTAAACTAAACATCTTGGACATTCAGTGTCTAGCTGCCTAAATACCTTTAAAGCACATTGAAAGTGTAAGAATGTAATTCCCTTTTACATGACTGAAGGGAAGGATAGTTGCTCCTACCACATGCAGCCACCCACCTTCATTCCCCTTAAATCAGCCTCCTGTGCACCCACTGTTTATCCTCCAGACAAAAACAGTTACCTCACTCCGACTTTTTCCTCCCCGGTCGTATTTAGATTGCCGTGACAGCCTACCTGAGCTATCTGGGCCATGGTAAACTTTCGTGGGCCCCGTTTACTCCTCTGGCTCCAATAATCATCACAAGACGCTGCAGCCACCCGCTTTGGAGAAATTATTTATCCTTGCTTCAGCTGGGGTACAAACAGGACATGCTCGCCTCTCTCTTACATATAGTCTTTGCAAACAAAGCACGTTTGGATTTTGCACTCTCATCACACACATGCTTGTTTTCATCTTATTATACTGTTTGTTGCATGACTGCGAGATAATACTTGCACTAAGCAAATTATGATGAACATTTTGAACTGGTTTTTCAGGTAAACCGATTTCCTGAGGCTAAGTTTGTGTTTTGTTTAGACACGAACAGCATGATTTGCCTCCAATTTGGGACAAAATGTTCCTTTGCCCTTGTTTTTATTGCTCAAATGAATGTTTAAAGTAGTTGGGAAAGCAATTACTGTGTGCTATTCCCCAATAATAAAACCCAAGTAGGAAGATTACTTATGTCAAGTAAACACTTTTGCGTCAAGGCCATTACACTTAAATCGGAAAAGGGCAGCAGTCTGCTGACTTAATTTTATTTCTGTTATGGTAAAATTCAAAAGACTCGTGACAAATGCAAACATATGGGGCAGCGTATGTGTTGGCCAGCATTGTTGCAGGATTGTGATTACTCTTTCCAGTAACGAGTACAGATTGAATGCTTCTACACTTACAGAGGGTTCAGCTTATTTAGTGTAAGGCAGGGATCCTCAACTTGCTTAGCGGGGGCTACTCTTGCAAAATGACAGGAGACCTAGGCCTGACAAGGCAAGTGAGGTGTATGCAGGGGCGTTTTTAGGATGTGGAGACATTCGGGGCTTAGCCCAGACCAAGTTATGGGGTCCAGGGGATCCACTCCTGGCACTGTTTTGATAAACATGCTATATTTTTATGCTTTTCTTGCACTCTGGTACTTAATTTCTAGCAAAAATACAAGAAAATTCCTAATGTAATCCATCTTATTTTCACTGTGTATCCCCTATCACCACATTTGCCCTGTGGGTCATAAATTGACCATCGCTGGTGTAAAGTAAGGGGTTGGGGCATGGGGTTAGCACAGCTTTTAGTAAGAGGAGTTCTAAACAGTTTTCACCTTTGCTCTGTAATAGTGTTGGAAATATTGTGCGAGAAGAACCCACCCCCAACCCAGAAAATACAGAAATGGTATACAGGGGCGTCCCCCCTCTGGGTGATGCCCAAGGCAGCTGCCTTTATCGCCTCCAGGAAGATCGGCCACTGAGAAAATAGTAGCATATTTGTTTACTTTAAATTGTCCTAAAACAAGCAAAAAATACATGAACAAAAAAAATACATGCACTCAGGGTGTGTCTTGTGGCTCTCTGTAACAATAGATTCAGAAGTGCAAATGTTTCCACTCATGCTCAAATATTTTGAAACATCTATCCCCTAGTTTCAATGCTCCGAGTGAATTTGAATCTATCGGTGCCGACTTTTGGGGCTTTCACTGTTTTCATGCACCTCAAAAATTGAACAAAGAAGCTAACTGTTTTATTCTTCCACCAGAATTAGATTCCATATTGGCATTCAAAAACAGATTTGAACAGTTTATGACGTATAGAAAGCATGAAAAATGTTACAAAATCATTTTAGGGAAGATGGGTTACTCATGATCTCAGTATAATCCTGGCTGTGGTCATGATTCTAGCTTTGGAGCTTGTGTGAGCTCTGTACCTTCGCAGTGAGGACAGGCCAAGTTAGCTGTTGGTGGTCAGCAATTACCCTCAAAACAAAGGATGTGACATTGCCAAACTGTTCCCCAGTTTGGATTACAGAACTGAACGCAGTGACTAAAGTCGGAAATTATTTGCCAGTGGGTAATAAGTAAAAAGTCACTTTTCAAGTAACGTGCCAAACACTCTTCACCATGTATACAATCATTTGCATGATGATTAATGCAGTGCATACCCAACACATGCACACACCAGGTGACGATCTTATGAAAAAACTATTTGAATAGCAAATAGGCTCTGCTGTTGTTGGTGCCCAGGGAGGAGATGATGTTTTGACAAGAGTCAAAAGGAGTGACATGCGAAAGCGGAATGAGAAGAAGAAGCAGACGAGGGAGCTGGAGAGAAAGCAGGGTGGCCACCAGCTGCGATTGGATATGTATGGATGTGCAGATGCAGGGGTGGCAGGATGGAGAAGGAGACGGTGAAATGCATGTGTTCCGGGCGCGAGAGACAGGAACAGAGGAATAAATGCATGCATGCAGGGGGTGGCGAGAAAGAGAAAGGCAAAAACAAGCATATGTGTGTGTGTGAGACAGGAAAAATAGCAGTTCAGACTAGAGGGAGGAAGTGGAAGAAATAGACTTAAGAGAGAGGACAATGATGAAGAGACAATAAGGGACAAAGAAAAAGAGACAAAGCTGTAGCCCTCTCGCTGTGTTTATAGGTCCCAGATGTCCGGAGGTAATTGTGCAGAGGGATTGCTCTGCAGACATCTGGCTGCTGAGAGCTCAATAGTCTTCCACACAGACACACACTCAAACAAATCCATCTGAAGGGCTCCACATAATCCCATTGGAAGCATTGCTTAAAGCATGTAACCTGGGTTAATTTAAATGACTTCCCTCTGATGGGGATTCACCAAATGAGGGAAATTCTTTGGAGAATTCGCCAAAATCGCCCTTAAAATTGACCTTTAATTCAAGAAGTTTCTGTTAAATGTTAAACTCTGATACTAGTTTGACGTTAGCAGGCAGACGTTACGTAACACTGCTGTACAGTACAACAAGAAACTGTGATCCCACTATACCTGACAGCTCAGTTGCAACTTTGGCGCTTTCGGTTTTGACACGTCAGTTGACTGTCCATCTCTGTCAGCTCTGTAAGTGAAGAAAGTTCCACTCTTTTCCTCTTGGCATCACTTTTGTCTGCCGGCTCAGGTGGACTGGGATTTGGTTCAAGACGCTGTGGACCATTTGATGCTGTTGCCACGTATCCAGTTTCTGACTCTCTTGAAAATTTGCTCTGATGCCTCGCAGTCCACCTCGAGGAGCTAGACTGCAGCTCTTTCTATTCCAATCCGTCTTCTTTCAAGTCTGCCAGTCCGTGTTTGCCTTTGGGATGTGATGTTGAAATTCCACTGGCGGAACACCTTTTGAAACTATCTGAAATGTTTGTAAAATGTATTATTGAATTTTGCTTATCGTAGCAACACTGCTGCAACCGATTTTTTTTCATGTCCTTTGAAAATTTGGCCTTGTTGTACCAGAATCTCGCTGACACATTCTAGCCTACGTGTCACTTTTGCTTCTTCTCCTTCAGCAATTATCCCTTCAAAAGCGATTAGCTGCGATTGCTACCTGTAATTCTGATTAAGGGTTTAATCAAGGGCAGTCCAATTACCGCTATGATTTCAAGCAGAGCATGTATAGGCCATAGAGTTTGAGAACGCCTAAGGATTCTTGATCATATCTATCATCAAGGAGGTTGTAGGCAATGCAGTTGTTTGGTTGTGGCTAGTTTGCATTTTATTATCCAACCCGCCTCCATCTGCTTCCAAATGAACTTTAGACCTGCATATTTAAAATAAAAAAAACCAAACTGCTGTTACTCACACTACTCTATCTTTGCACAATGGTCCTGAAATAGCTCTTCTTGAATACTTGATGCATACAGAGATTTCCTCTTAGAAACAGTGATTGTGGTATCAGTAACTTCAATACTAAGACATTCTGCCAAGGCATTTTGGCGGAGACTTCTGAAAAGTAGAATTGGCCTCGCGGGCTGCATTTTAAAACCTGTGCCTTAAAGGCAGAAGGTACAAAGTGATGCACGATACAGGCTGCTAAACATACAAGCAGTCTGTTAGGCAGCTGAATGCCATGTTAAGCCTCCCAGGAAGCCAAGCTAGTGTAGGTAGCTGCCAGACAATACCAGATGCTTGACAGGAAGTAAAGCCATACAGGGGCAGTCTGTCAGGCAGTTAGGTATGAATTTAACCTCCCAGGCAGTCAGGAATACCAGATTGCCTTAACGGTGCCATATGCCCGACAGAAAGTAAAATCACTATAGGGACAGGTTATTGAGTTATCTTCTGTTTCCTGGCTTGCTTTCTTTCTTTGCTAAGCGGCCAGTGCTGTGTGTGTGTGTGTGTGTGTGTGCTGTAATTTGGTGTGGCCTGAAGGCTGCTGTGGCATGTCTGTCCTTGGACTTTCTGTGCACAAGGTGTTTTTTTGGTCAACCCCTACCAGGCACCTGGTCCCTTATTAGGGCTAGAAACATTTCTTGTGCAGGGATGGGCTTAAAAGATGGAAATGACTTATTAGCGTTAATTTTGATAGCTTTTTTTTTTAGATTAAGTCTTAGTCTTTAGACAAAAATACTTATTAAAAACAATTTAATTTCAGCCTGACTCCCTTCTAAAACTGCAGTATGTCAGCCCAGGAGGTTTAAACTCATGTCCTTTCACAGAGTAGGTGATTAAAACTGGACTTTCAGCTCTGCCTCTGTCAGAGAAAACTCTGCAGAGTTCAGACTGTTTACATACAGCACAGCTACACTCACAGATAACTGAGCCTCCTACGTGCCAAGTCCAGTGGCTGCTCGCTCTGCCGCCGATCACAAGCTAACAAGCATGCTAGCTAGCCGCTGACAGCCACCACTGCAACCGACAAACTCCACACAGCTGTTTATTTTCTGTCGAATTACAGCTCAACACTTGAAACATCCTGGCACTGACTATTTACTGGTGTTTACAAACCCTGTTGCCGCTCTGAGCTCAAACTGTATATGTGGCATTAGAAAATAATTGCAAGCACGGCCGTTCTGGGCTTCCTAGCCCTGCTTTGTCTTATCAACAAGAACAAACCTACATTTTGTCGTAGTCTTTATTATCAAAAGTCTATTTTTAACTTGTCAATGTCTTGTCTTAGTCATACAGAAAGGTAATGGATGAATATTTTGTATTATAATTTCCATATACATAAAAGCAGGGAAGAATCATAAAGTTACTGACTTCCATAATGTAAGTTACACAGAATAATGTACCGAAAGTTTGCTAACATCAGCCCCCATAAACTACTGGTCACACCAGACCAAGAAATGCTGTAGCAGTAAAACTGCTGAGCGTGTTAAACTGAGACTGGATGTATTTTATTGCCTGTGAATTCAGAATTAATGTAAAAGAGGAAGAGTGTGTTATTTTATCCTTGAAGAGTTACAGAGTCTTGCTTTAAAATTAGGCAAATGGTTGGTTGGGTATTAAGAACAAATTGTGAATTGTAGTTCTTTGTGCGTCTTCTGCATAAAACTGAGGCTCACAAGACACTCATTGTCTAACCTGAATATCTTCCGTCCTTTCTGTCTCTCTACATATAAGAAATATTAGTTTCTGCACTTGGGAAATCCAAGTCTGGGGAAAAAAAGCCATGATTGACATGTTTGTGTATCTGCTATTGTTTTTCTTCAAATCTTTTTATATCATACTTTGACGTCACTAACCGGTCATTTCATTTACTTTACATTACTGAAAAGTGATCAGTATATGCAGCTGTTGCCCTCTCCAAGTCACTGCACAGCAGGCGGCGTGCTGAGAGCTGACCGTTCATGGCAGCGATGCACACGTCAGAGACTTTTAATACCCGTCCCGACCTGCAAACTGCCAACTTTATGCATTACAGTGACACAATTGTCAGGACTGAGACAAGGGCAGAGACAAGGACTGAGTGCTGCAGCACTTGCCAGGGTGTGTGTGTGTGTGTGTGTGTATGTGTGTGTGTGTGAGACAGAGATAGAGAGGCAGAGACAAGGGAAGGAAAGGAGAAGGTGGAAGGTGGACTATTGCACTTACCGTTTCTTTAAGTTATTAATAACTTACTCTGAATGCTGCTCCATCACTTTCTGACTCACCTGAACCTTGTGTCGACCTGCAGGTTGTGGGTCGAACTGCGCGTCAGTTCCTGGCTGCCACACAGAGAAACTCTCACATGGATGAGGGGGAAGCAGTATGTGAGGGAGTAGCGAGATAAAAGCCTGGTGTGACAGCTGGATACCTCGACAACCTACACATTAAAATGAAGCATAGAACTTATAGTTTTAAGCTGCATTAATTCCCTCCACTTAAAAGTCATTCATTTGAACTAAATGCAAATGCAGCAACTTTGGAAGTGAAGATTTTTCCCTTCACCTGAAAGATGTATTTTCCATGTATCTTTGCTGTAAAATACTTTATGCCAAACAGAATGTTATTAATTATTTTGGATTTCTGATTGATCAGTGTCCCTTAGTTAAAGGGTTGTTAGTGTAATTCAGATATTTCACAAGACTTAGTTTAGTTAAACAAAAGATAAAAGAGACAGAGTGAATAAAAAGAGAGAGATAGAAAGTAGGCCACAGTATGAGGATGTTAAATGTCACAAGTAATTATATGCAATATTAAATCTGTTTGATGCTTTGAAGGCACAACAATTTTATTGCCAGTGAATATTAGATTGCAAGCAACATTTGCCCAATTTGGTGTGACCTCCAATACAACATTCTATCCGAATATAGACACAGAGACAGATTATTTTGTTGGTTGAATAAGTACAGACAAGGATATCTCTGTACATCTCTGATTGGAGCTGAATGCCGCCACCAGATTGTCCAAAATTGTACCTACAGCTCTGCATAGTTACCCTACGCCCTACGCAGTAGCCTGAAATGTTGCAACATGTCACAGCAAAGCTATTTTTGTAAACTGAAAATCACTTCTCTCTCTTTTTTAAGACAATAAAGTCTTCACAATGTAGTATTTATCCTGGCCTCCTATGAGTAGAGGAAAAGTCCGCAAGCCCAAGCCTAGTTTTCGTTTTGTCAGTAAACCTTGTGAGTTATGATGTCAAATCTTGTAACTGTCGTCGTTGAATGTGTTGTTGTTCCAAGCTTTTTATGATTAGAGGGAAAGTGCTCTAGCTGCTAGGCTAATTTATACAATCTAAAATGTCATAGGCTAATGCTAATCATGTTAGCATGTCGCCTCTGAATCTTGTGAGTTATATAGATGCCGAATTTTATACTTTTTTTCAATGTTAGTTGAATCAATCGAACTTGACTTCACTTCACAGAAACAACACAGTAGCATATCGCCAACTAGTGTTTTGGAGGTGTAATTGCAGAACGAGTTTAAATCCTCACAACTATAAAATCAGCCTTTAGGAAACTAGGCATGCATGAGAGTATCTTGGGGACACTGGGGGCAATTTCATTCCCCTCACTTTGTCTTTTTCTTAGTTCCTCCTGCTTATAATGCAAGGAAGTGATGCGAGGGAAGATAAATGGAATGTGTGAGGGGCTTTTACCCGTGCAACTTTTCCATCTGCACAAATTTCCCGGAAAATGTTCAAGTTTTGACTTGATGGCCACATCATTTTTCGCTGAAACTGTCACTCTCCTCGCGTTATTCTTTTGTCGCTGACAGATTCCCCCCCCCCCCTGTTGAGTACCGCTTTAAACCATCTCTCTTTGAAAGGCTGGACATCACAGAGACAGCTTCCAGACTTCCAGGATTCGGAGCTGGAGGACCCATCAGTGCTTGGTGAGCAAAGTGCTTTCCTTCCACTGCTCCCAAACTCCCAAACTAATCTTTCTTTCTGTAAATGCATGTCACACCGTATTTAGATTACACTTCTCCAACTTTTACAAATACTGGAGAGGTCTCTAGGAGAAGACATTTGTAAAATATTTAACATCTGCAGCCTGTGGTGATAATATCGCTGTTAATATTGCTCTTTGCTTTTTGCACACATGTTAGGAAAAACAATGCAGTTTTAGGTCACTGCAGGAAGAGCTGTTATGATGCTGGTGTTGTGGGGCGGCCTGTCCCTGAGGAAAGTAACGGCCTGCCCTGGAAAGTCACACAAAAGAACTTCACAGGAACACACACAGAAGCAAGAAAAGGGATTTAAAAATTAATTACTTTCCATCTTATCTTTGTACATACATATTAAGCTGCTGAGATGATATCGGTTTTATTGTAAGGGATGGAAAACATACGGTATCTTGATAGCGTTCTCGTTGAGGGCGATTCAAGGAGGGAATAATGAAGTAAAGCCTAATTGAGGCTAAATATTTATAATATTTGTGCTGGTTGAGAGAAAATATTGATATTCCTTGTGAATTCAAAGGACGGTTCAGCCTTTCTAAAAGTCTTCTCCCGCTGATTAGACATCAACATTGCTCTCCAAGCGAACAGGGAACGAAACAATTTCCCAAACAACACATACAAGCTATTCTATTTACTTTCATGTCCGACATTAATAATTCAGATTCCTGGAACTTGCCGGATACTCTGAGCCAAGGCGTGCATCAACACCATTAACGCACCACCTCTACCTCCACCTGAGAGATTACGAAGGTAGACACCATCCTGAAATATTTAATGTATTCTTCCTTTTGTTCCCCGCGTCAGAGTTATAGGAAAGGACAAGGAGCTTTAGTCGGCCTTCCCCAGAAGTCGTGACTAAACTGGAAGAAACAGTGGAGGAAGACAAATGCTCCCTCCCACCTCTGTAACCCGCTGTTCAGCCGAAAGGTACACAGTGTGAATAAGTCTTAAAATGGATTATACACAGTGGACCTGGAAGCGGTTAAAGTTTGAGTGGAAAAACAAAATTATGTACTTTCTTTGATCTGAGGCACATTAAGCAGGCAAAACGGATGTGTCACCCAAAATGTATTTTTACATTAGAGTTGGTTGCTGCTCGCTTGCATGATCAAGTGACCACATCAAAGGCAATACAGAGGGCTACTGAAATCCCTTTTTTCTGTTGGTTGCTATTTTATGGTGCAGAGCTGTAACATTGGATATCGCCCTAATTTTAATTTGGAGAATTAAACCTCACTGTCACATCACTCGCGGTCCTACGAAGAGATCTGTGACAAAATCTGTGAAAAGAAAGTGAAGTTTCATCTTTTTACATCTTGCTTTCCTCTGTGCTCCTCTCCTCCTCATCCTTCTCCTCGCTCTTGATCACTGGAGCAGGAAATAGATCCCACGGAAAACGGTGATGTAACCGAGTTATCTAATAGCCAATTGAAAACGGTCCAATTTACATCAAGCACAACTTGATGTAAATGACCTTCTTTATAACACGCTCATTGCCGTCAAACATCCTGCGAGCGGTGCGCCCCGCCACCAGCTTTGCACGTTGCCATGTCACATCGATATGGCTCGCCATGCGAACGCGTCTGAGGAGACGACACACACATATATGCAAGTGCAATTCTGACCACTCAGACCAAGGGTTGTGACAAGGTGTCCTGACAGCGCGACTCGGCCAGTGGCTCTCAGGTCCTTCGAGGATGGCCGGGGAAAACACTGTCACCAACTTTGTGTTTGTGTGTGTGTGCACATGTGTGTCCTTAACTTAACTTTTGTCACTTTTTAGCTATAGTGAGAGACAGTGGCTTGAGGACCATTACTGATATAACCCATGGCAGCCATGTTACAACACAAGGTCATTATATTCAAAATGCAGGATTAATGAAAGCTGAACGTACAGAAGGAGGGAGGATTGCCGGGTAGTAATGAGCTCTTTTAGAGTGTTCTTTCACCACTGCTGGAGCTTCTCCCTTTTTTCCCCTTTTTTTCCAAAGCCAGAGATCCTGAGTCATTAGCGGTTCGGCTCCAATGATAGTTCAATGCAGTTCAGTCTGATAATTTTGATTTAGATGAAAGGGGCCTACTGACAGAGGGTTCCTTTTTATTCCCCAGTCTTCTGTGTATGTGCTCAAAAGGAAAAGAAAGCAAAGGAAATGAACCTCTAAGGTAGCTACCACCAGTGTCCCATTAAGACTTACTTTGTTTTATTGTTTTCAGAAATTGAGCAAGCACACAGTGGTGGATAGTTTACCCACCACCCCTAAATGCAGGGCCATCAATGGAGTGAAATGTGCACATCCTGTATTGTTTAACTTCTTATTCATTATTAATTTGTGTTCACTGAGTGGCTTATTTGTGTTGACTTCAATTTGGCTTATAATTAATACACTAAATATAAAAGAAAATATAAATATATTTTTGGGCAGCGCTTTGGGAGAAGCTTGCCTAAGGCGCCAAATGTGTTAGGTGCAGCACTGCACATGACCTCTTGTCTGTTTAGGGTCAGCTCTGCTCATTGTCATGGATGTGTTGCTCATGAATAAGCTAACGAGCAGTTTGCAAGGCTGGGGTAGAGATGCCTGCTAAAAAAAAAGGGCCAACATTTGTAGTCGGAAGGAGAAACACCCATACTTTTAAACATTACAAAAGACTTGGATTTAACAGGTTTTTGAATATGTGCAAATATAGCAATGCTTACTTTTAGTGGAAAAGAACTGGAAGATTATACCATGCCATTATCCTGGCAGCCCAGAAGTCTGAAGCCTTATTAGTCCTTAAAATGTCCAATTGGACCAAAAGTCCATTTCTGAAACAGCCCGTCATCCCAGAAAAAGTCCTGTTTCTCCAATAAAACAAACCAATTTGAATCACCTATCACTGGTATTTTACCAAACCTTCACAGCATTTCCCAGCAGTGTTTGGGACACTAAACCATGTGTTTTTCGCTAACAGTGATGGTAATTTTTTCTGTCAAAATTACCAAAGCAGGTAGCAGCAGGTATTTGAACTGACATCAGGGAGAAATAAACAACTTCAGCCTCCAAGATCATGTTTCCCTGCATGTTAGCATGTTGCTACAAGTAGCAGTGTACTTGCAGCTTGGGAATGCTTTTCAGGTTCATCCTTTTTTTTGTTTTTTGTTTTCACCAGAACCATGTTTATGTTACCATGTTTACATGTTGTAATGTTAAAGAAACATTACATAACTGTGCTGACAGACCTGTATTTATCTGCTGTTTGAAATGCTCCCTTTTAGTGTGTGTCTCTTTTAGCCCCCCCTCTCAAAATGCCCACTCTGCTCTGATTGGTCAGCATTTCTGTGTCGCCGCACCTTCATTGCAGCCAGGGGAATGATGGGAACTTCCTCCGTCAACAAAGCTTGCAGCAGGTATTTGAACCGACATCAGGGAGAAATAAACAACATCAGCCTTCAAGATCACATTTCCCTGCATGTTAGCATGTTGCTACAAGTAGCAGTGTACTTGCAGTTTGAAAATGACTGTAATAGAGTTAAGTGGTCCTTCCTACTGAGAAAAACATCACCAAACAAAGATCTTCACAACTGGACATGTTCCTGCAGGAATATTATCCGAAATCGAGAAGAAATTAACAACATGGGCGACCAAGATTACATGTTTCCCTGATGTTAGCATGTGGCTGTATGTAGCAGTGTGCTTGCAGCTTGAAAATGACTGTAATGGAGTATAGTGGTATTTCAATTAAAGATTTTAAACCAGAATCTGGATATGTTCCAGCAGGAATATTATCCAAAATCGAGGAGAAATTTACAAACGTGGGCAACCAAGCCTACGTTTCCTTGATGTTAGCACACAGTTATATGTAGCAATGTCCGTAATGTTGACACTTGCAGTCGCCTGCCTGGAGCATATGACCATAGAGGTAGAGGTAACAAAAGCCCACATTCCTGGTTGAAAGGAGAGACACGTGATGATTTGAACATGATGAAAGACTTGGATATCAGGCATGGATACAAGGTTTTTGGATATGTGCAAATATACACACATGGGGCGTTGCATTTGACAGCACTGTACAGACAGTTCCAAATGACGTGTACATTTCATAGTTTACACTGCATCACCAGTGTTTGCTAAAGAACCAGTTCCATATGAAACATGTTTGCATCTGTTGACGCAGGAAATGAAACACTTGGAAAGCAACAGTTGTGTGTGTTGACACTTTAATGGAAGCCATCACTTAGCGACAAACTAACAATCAACAAACTTTATAATTGGCAGACACATTTCTGCTCATGATGCTTGGCAGCCAACTTTGATCGTCGGCATTTTATATTCGAGACTGCATTAAGATTCGTCTTCAAAGAGTGTTTTGTTTATATTCACAGGACATAAATGGAACGGCATTAGTGCATTCTGTCGCAGGATGGATTTAGCATTTAAACAGTGGGTCTCATGAAAGCTGTTTTTTAAACATAAGGCACATGAACTCTGTGTGGCAGCCCTAATCGCCCACATGCCTTCCCTCTCCCCTGAGGTTGTATTACTCTCAAACACTGTGCAACAGATTGTGTGAATCACATGTTAACGGTCCGCGGCCTTAGTTCGCACAATTTGCACTTTATTTCTCCCGCTGATGATGAGCATGTTCGAAAATCTCAGTTGGAAAGTGACACATCGTGGCTGTGCTGGCGTGAAACTTTTTGGATGAACTGTGAAGTCACAATTATTGCCCTGCTATTAGAAAACATATCATAAAGCTGCGCATTTGTTAAATAACCTTGGAATTTCTAACACATTACATGGAATCTTTTCAAAAGGAGTATTAAGTCTAGTTGTTCTGCCCTATAAGACTAAATAATGAACATATTTTTGTGTGGTTTGACATATAATACATTGCCTAGCGGGCTACTGCAGTTTTTATTTGAACATGCTCAACAAGGCAAGACAGTGTTTGACATAAAAAGAGGAGAACACATAAGAAGTATTCATCTAATTCAATACATAACACACTATATGTATATGATGCCAGTTTCTTTCTGATAAGCACACATTTATTCTTTATTTTAACACCGAGCCAGAGCCTGAAAACCTGTTAAGGCAGCTGGAAAGTGGCCTCTAGCCATTATAGCAGATGGGGAATCACTGAACACAGTTATCTGTGAGGGCTGATCAATACCTACAACTAAATGTTTACTTCAGCCGGTGCTGACTTTTCAGGCTCTTGGAACAAACTTTTTTCATCTCATTCTGTTTTTTTTGTTTTTTTTTATGGTGTTACCTCTTCACTTCAGTTTGATTTCTGCTCTGTTTAGCCAGCTTGCTTTTGTTTTATGCCCATTACAACCTGCCATAATTCACTGCAACATGGAGCACTGGGGTAAAGGCAGTGCAAAATATATGTGCACATATGCTTCGGTAATAAATATTGTGTACCAACAAAAGAGTTGACAAAAGTAAATACTTGCAGCAGTTCAGACATCCTTAAAGGCACCTACTTTGCTCCTTTTCAGGTTCATACTTGTTTTTCTAACAGAACATGTTTACATGCTGCAGTGTTAAAGAAACATTACATAACTGCGCTGAAAGATGTATCTGCTGTTTCAAACGTTTCCTTTTAGTGTGTTCTCTTTTAGCCCCCCTCCCAAAATGCCTACTCTGCTCTGATTGGTCAGCATTTCTGTGTCGGGGGAATGATGGGAACTTCCTCTGTCAACATTACCCAAGCTTGCAGCAGGTATTTGGACTAACATCAGGGAGAAATAAACAACATCGGCCTCCGAGATCACGTTTCCCTGATGTTAGCATGTTGCTACAAGTAGCAGTGTAGTTGCAGCTTAGGAATGACTGTAACAGAGTATAGTTGTCCTTTCTACTGACAAGAAAACCACCAACCAAAGATTTTAAACCAGAATCTTCACAAATGGATATGTTCTAGCAGGAATGTTGTCCAAAATCGAGGAGAAATTTACAACATGTGCGACCAAGATTACATGTTTCCTTGATGTTAGCATGTAGCTATATGTAGCAGGGATTACTTTTACATATGTTTACCTAATTATGTGAAACTTTGGCCACGTTTCATATGAAAATCTCACATAACATTATATAGAATATAAGGTTAAGCAAAATAGGTCTCATTTGAAATGGTATTTTGTAGATGACGATCAAATTACTATGACTTTTTTTTGTTTTGTTTTGCCTGTAAAACTGACTTTTTGCATATTGCAACCTTCCCTGCCCCCAAAATAATTAGTTATTTAAGTAAAATTCTGACTTTATTTCTGAAATAGTAGGAGTGTTTTTCTTGACACAAAATTGCTCTTTTTAAAATGTATATTTTTGAATTTATATTTCATGATTTTTTTTATATTTGTATATTTATACATTCTTATATATTATTTGTATATATATTTCAAAATGTTAAATGTTGACAACTTTTTATTCTAAATATTTTGACTTTACTGTTGAAATTACATATGATATATGATGATTTTGTTTGTCATGCTGAGACTGAGATCAGCCCACGTTGAGCCGCGACATCAGCATTTCTTGTTTGAGTCAACACGCCCCCCCCTCCAGGAGCTGCTCGGTCCATTCTGGCTCCGCGCCACATCATCTGTCAGCTGATATGGTGGGGAAGTGAAGGGGGTGGTTAAGTCCTCAAAGAAACCTCGCTGGGTTCTTCACAGGCCTTTTCGATAAATCTAGAGAATGAGACTGTCCCTCTTGTGGCAGTCGGGGTGTTGCAAGTGCATGAGGTCTTAATTTAAATGGTAATCGCTTGCTTACTACCTCCTCAGTTTACTCTCTTCTCACTTTAGTTGACTCTTTGAGCGCTTCATCAGGCAGTAATGATCAATACATACGGCCTCATTTTTCTTTAAGTTCCTTTCACTCTGCCTGAACCGAAATCGTTACCCTGTGACTGTGGGACAGAGTCTCTCGACGACACAAAGCACGGAATTAAGGAAAAGAAAAATCAATCATTGAGATTGCAGGCTTAAAGGATTTTTTTCCCCCCAGATATCGAGGCTTGTTTTCATCCCTTCAGAAGAGGCTATTTGCTGCCACTCAATTCTGTACTTGAAACAACTTGAAAATTGCCACAGCTCCAGCAAGGTAATCCATCATAGTAAACATGAAGTCTTAATTTGGTTTTGTCAGAGTTTGTTTAATCGCTATTTCATTGTGCCACAGTTGAGTGTCTTCATATCAGTGCTGCATTAAGTTACACTCTGCTTACTGCCAATCACCTGACACCCACAGCAAGGTGTGCATAGAAGTCTGTCAGGGAATGATCCCCTGAAGCATGTCACTGTATACACTTTGTCACATCTGTGTCTTCCTCTCTATTGAAGCTTCACTTTAGAAATAAATTAGAAATAACCCCCATTAAATGTGATGTGTGCTGCACATTAATTTGGGGACAAACATGTAAAGGTGCAGGCTCAAGCTGTGATGGGAATGATTAAGTCTGGCATAATATGACAGGTAGAAAGTTGACATTTGGGAATGGTCGAGGCACCACTGAGCTGGCATTTCCAGCAGCTAACAAATCTAAAACATAAAATATGTAAATATTTTCTGTTCATGCACTTGCACTTACTATTGATTTGTAGTAGATAATTTATTTTAGCCAGTTACCTTGGAGCTGTGTGTGGGATGTGTCGAGTTCTTTTTTTTTTTGCACCGTCCAAATTGTAATTAATCATAGAAATCCATATTGACAACTGGCTGCAAGAGTACAGTGCAGTAACTAGCTGACAAGAATTATCAAGTTTCATTTGGCCAAGTCATGCAAACCGCACAGCAGCTGCAGAGCATGCTCATCTTCTTTATAAACAGCGCACTGTTTATGTTTCTGCGACATATTCAGACATGTTCTGACTGAGCTCACAGCCTGTTAACATGTTTATTGTCTTTGTTTCTCCATGTAGTTCTGTTTAAGAACAACAGTGCCACAATCTTTGCCCATATAAGCTCTTATCTTGCCAGTTCAGTAGATACTCTTTTTGTTTGAAGAATAACTCCCAAACATATTTCATCCCTAAATTTAAAAGAAGAAAGAAAGAGTGTTAGGTGATACCCATTAGTTAAGTTTTACGCCTTTGACCTGTAATGTCTTACTTTTCTCCACTAAAATCTCCACTTTAGTAGCACTTACATACACCAAACTTTCCACTTTTATTCCTCGTCAAACTCTGAAGGGTTTTCCAGAGGGGTTTGTTCATATATCATTCATAGCCTGATGTATAAAACATTTTATTCCTAAAGACATAGCAAAAATTTATGGAGTTACAAAAAGAGATATCCAAAATCCCCTCTGTCACACCTTCGGCTGTAATGTGTCAGCAAAATAAAACAAGAGCTTGGCTGGAGTATCCAGATTTTTCCTCTGGAAATGTTGACAAATCGGAGCAATTTTAATTCTACAAGACCTGTCATACATGTTTAAACATAAATTTCTGAAAACGTGTAACCAAATGAGTCACTTTATCACTGTAAGCAATCAACTTGGAAAATTTCATAGCAATATCTGGATGTTACAAGTTTTACCCTATTTGTCTTCGGGTGTCTCCGTCAGTGAAAAGAGAGGTAGAAAAGCAAAAGATGGATCACAATTCTGAAACATTTTAGGGTTAGGAAATCAATAGTACTGACTACTGCCATTTCCAAACAGGTTTAGATAGGAAAGAGTTTAAGTGTCACATATTTTAACTTGACCGCACACCTAAAATTCAGATGAAACATGAAACAGCTACTCGCAGAGTCAAAGAAAATTTTGGTACACGAGTTGCTGAGCTGCCATCATATATTCAGAAACATGGCAGACGAAAGTAAATGATCAGTTGATGGTGATAAACTTTTTATCGTACCTTTAAAGTTCACCTTAAAAACTGTTTACCTTTGATTGATTGATTGATTGATTGATTGATTGATTTCTGGAAGACGATAAGACAGTTTTTACTGTTTGTTCCTGCATCAAATGCGCACCAAACGTGATGATATTCAGGAAAGGCTGCATCTTGCTGCTACGTCATCTTAAATCGGTCATGTGATTTGGACGCACTGCCGTGTCTGGGCTCCAGAGGATTAATATGCTATTACCATTAGTTGCTGTCTATATAAAGTGATCTAGACTAGATTCAGTCGCTTTATGGGATGCTGTAAGATCCAAAACCACCTTGTAAAGCTTCATGCTTAAAAGCCCAGAGCAATAAAATAAAACACAACACATCTGATTCATAGCATCCGTGTTGTTTCCATATTATGACCCTAAGCTCATGCACACAACATAGCGTAAAGAACGACTTCCCAGCTCTGAGCAATGGGACCATCTGAGGAGCATGTGAATGCAGCAATTAAAAAGTTCCCGGAGAACAGATATTTATCTCACATGATACACTTACCCAAGTATTCACGAAAAGCAGAAACAGTGACTATGTTTACATGCACAAAATATATATATATGTTGTTGCCCTTATTCCAGGAAAAGACAACATTTCCACTAAGCTGTTTACATGGCTAATGAAAATTAATATTCCACTAATCTTCCTGTTCACATGCTGCTGTGCAAACTCCAATTAACACGTTCTAACATGTGGTTGATCACGTGGAATTATGGAAAAACGGCTGGTGCTGCTTGGTTCATTCTGCTTTTTGCATCAAAATAATAAGTGCTCCAGTGTTGTTCAACCATGCAGACGCCTTCTTGAAAAGGTCAGGGTTGGGATTTTTACATCCAGAAAATCTGTTGATATCCACGTCTTTTCATAACGTTTTAAAGGCGGTAAATGTGGCCTTTTTATTTCTGACAAGCACCGTGACCCCGGCGTCGTAAATTGCAAGTTGGTTTGTGCACAATGCATCCATGATTATGCACAGAGCTGACCTTAAACGGGCAGGGGCCAAACAAAACGTGCTATCTGCATGACCCTTTTCAGATTCAGTTGTCATGTTTGGAACAGTAGTAGAATGCTAAAATGCATGTAAATTGATTCAAACCAATGTGGGGTTGTGAAATTAAGCAATCTGTAAATATAATGTTGTATAAAACACAGGATAAAAACTGATATGACTTATTTCCATGGCAACACAGACTATCAGACAGGTAAGTTATGCATAATCAGAACTGAATTCCTTCTGTTGAAATCGTCAAAAGCACAGTCAGTGGGCCCATTTAACAGCCAGCACAATGCAAAATTAAAAATAGACTGAGACACCTGTGACTGAGCTGTTGCGTAAGCCTGTAGGGCGCCAGTTTGGACACATTTGTTGATTAAAACAACAGCGCTTCTGTTCAAACAGGTGACGACTAAAAAGGGTGGCTGAGTCGTGAAATAACCGCCGACTCAGAGGCTGAGCATCACAGTCCCCGCTCAGGACGCCGCAGCTCACACACTTTGCAATCACATTAAATCTTTCATTTCATATTTTGGCACCGAGCAGTGACGCTCTTAATTGTATATTACGTTGCAGCTGGCACCCCTCTCTCCTCATCTCACTTCCTAACTGTGTGTTGAGCGTGCGGCGAGGAATCCCGACGACACCAGTATTTCATTCATTTATCTGAAATTGACACTTGACATTTTCATGCACTGCTACCAAGTTTTGCAGCCCTTGAAAGGCAAACCTTAGCGCCACCTTACAAAAGCCTCGTGCGGAGTTCAAATAATATGAAAGCTCCTTCAGTGTAATCCCATGCATAACCTTGCAGTGCCTCATTATCTTGACACAAAAGGGAACGAGGCCTGTCACTGTATTTCATATTTTATCCATGATTTAGCGCAAAGCTGCCCTGGAGACAGTGACGGCTGCACACCTGTAGCTCCTGTTGTGTGTAATAAACTTGAAATTTATGTAACCCTCTGCCTCTGTGTGGCAAAGTCCTTGAGAGCAACATGATAAAGAAAAGTCGAAGCTTGTTTTTGCATGTTCCGAGCGGCACTTGAAAGCAGCCATTAAGGGCGAATCTCCCTTTCCTCAGAGCCATTACCCGTAGACAACTTTTTTCCCAGGCAATATCTTGGTCATTTGGATGTAATGCCGGTCGTTTTTATGAGATCATCCATCACCTTTGCCCACAATCAAACTGCTTAAAGAAGCATTTTTTTTGCCTGGGAGCTGAAGAATCATTATACGTTTGCTGGTTTCTTAATGAGATAAGCCAGTTTAAAGCCTCTTATTGTTTCATATAGCTTTAGATTTGGACTTTTTGGCTCCATATGTTGTAATGAATAGCATTTTCAAGGCTCATTATATGCATAATAGATATTAAGTTTGTAACAGTAAATAACTTTTAGTGAAGAACTTTTATAAGTTCTGTTTTTGTTAAATAAAACTCCACCCCTGGCCCAAAATACCCACTTAAGACGCCTTTAACACAATCAAAGCCATGGCATTTATTAACAAAAAAAACAAGCAAACAAGACAATAAGATCGCAGGCTGAGAGGCAGCAGGACCAGCAGTCCCCTGTGTGTGTGGATCCTCCCCACGCCAGGTGCCGAGCAATCATCGCCAAGCAATGCAGCACCTGGGCAGACCTACAATGGAGGGAAAAGGGACAGCAGCACAGGACACATACAGCTGGAACAAGATTGCAAAAGTAACACACTGCTATTAACATCCCTTCTGTATGTTGGCATTAAAAACACTTTATTTCTGTAGCTGGCAAAGCAGCTGCTCAGTTTCCATTCGTCAGCTTTGTGGGTTTTATTTTGAATCTGAATCTGAATCTCTTTAAACATATATCTGTACATGAATGCAGAATCTGTGTCTTTGATTGTCTGCATGGTAAAATTCTTCAAAACAAGAGAGATATATATAGGCTAGAAAGGGACTGCCAAGTCCGACGGCCCAAAATTCGGAGGCCCCACTGGACTGAGAGCCCATTTCTCCAGTAGCCCATTATCCCAAAAACAAATGCATAATGTCCTGTCTTTTAGAAAATATACACTCCCTGGAGACAGACAATCCAATCCTCTATTTTAACACTGTATGCTGTTGTAAACCACAGATTTGTTAATTCGCCAACAATGCTGGAGTGAAGGTGTGGTTGGGTTTATACACTTGGAACTACTTGGCATGAAAAGCAGGGACGGGATTGGAGAAAATACCAATACCAAATAATAAGCAATGGGGCTTAAAAATAGTTGGAAAACACTGTGCAGAGTAAGTTAAAACACCTGGGACTGGTTGCTCAAATACCCCTGGGAAACGCTACAAAGGGTCAATACAAACACCTGAGATTTGTGGCTCAAATGCCCCTGGGAAAAGTTGTGTATGGTCTGTAAAAACATCCGGGATTGGTGGCACAGATGCCACCAGGAAACGCTGCACAGGGCCGGTAAAAACACCCAAGATTGCTGGCTCAAACACCACTAGTAAACTAAAGCTAACTGCAGGTAGTGTGGGATTCAGAGCAGTGGCTGTTGTTTTGGGGATAACTATCAAAGACAACTGTCCGACTAATGGGGCTTTGGAAATTTGTGCACGCAGAACAATAACATGGCACCAACTGGAATGCAATATCAGAACCCGTCGGCTATCATCTGCCGAATGATTTAGCTTTGTATTCGCTGTCTTCTAATTTTTCTGCGTCAGTAAGCAGATATCTGTTAATCGAGATTAGACGAAATATTGTCTTGACCAGTCTCTGCTAATCAAACTGTAAACTGAAAACTGAGCCAGTTCCTAATTCACGTTGTGTTGATGAACCCCTTGGTTAGAAATGGTACGAAGGTAGGAAGCTAACCCACTATCCACGAGCACTTGCTTGTATTGACAGGCTTGTTGTTTATAAAGGGTGTTGCTATGGCTACACCAAACTTTATATCTGCGGGGTCTATTCTGTTGCAATATCCAGATCACGTGATGCGAATGAACAAACCGCAACTTTGAACCGGCTCTCACAAGTGAACGAGAAATCCCATCACTAGTGCCTCGACTTGGTTATCCGCTCGCTACACCTGATCTCACGAAATATTTGCCCGCAGGGGATTTATCGCTGTCACACAACTGGGTTCTTAGGTTGCCAAAATGGCAGCTGTCATTGTCATTTTAGCCACGCCTGTGAAGAATGTACCCAGCCGACACAGCTGACCTACTATGATATGCTGTCAGGCCCTAAACCAAACCAAAGCTTGTTATTGTCCAGGTGCACAATCCCTCCAATTAGTCTTTGCACTCTGTTATTGTTTGTAAAACTGGGTCATGAGTTCATTCATTTAAATCCACCGGTGAAGTCAGCCTATGCAAGTCAAAGCATGCTCGCCTCTTTCTTGAATGAGGCACTCATATTTTCCCAAAGCGCAAGCAGCGAACACATTCCAAAAATACATAATGCTGAAGAGCTGGAGCAACCTTAAATAAAAGCGAGACAGCAACAAAAGGTCAACCTCCCATTTATGTCCTCCAGCGCTGGCACCCCTGCGACGCATGTTAAAAAAACAGCCAGATGCCTGTAACAAAAACAGCAAAAAAAAATAAGAAAAAGTTGCTATGAGGAATCCAAAAAAGTGCCCTCTAGGTTCACGTGTACACGCTGTAACAGTGGTTGACAGGAAACAGCTAAGAGGACATAGTTTAAATGCCTGAGTGATTTTAGTGTCTCAACGCACAGAGAAAAACAAGAATAAGAGGAAGTGTTGAGACCTGGAGAACACAGAGAGCAGTGCAGTCACATCTCCTGGAGGATTTAGGGACCTGTTCTGCAACACAAGCCCAGTGTATCAAAGAGATTCGATCTTTGGAGATTTACTCCTCTCCTCGTCTAACTTTCTGAGGGTGCCGCATAATCAGATTCCGGTTAAGTTGGAGGAGGCTGTGGCTCATTTGTGTAGGTGCTGCAAGGCGGCTAAAAATAGCCCAGAGGGTGATGGAGCGGAAGAGGCTGCATGTAAGGGTGCTTGAAACTCGATGAGCATGGGACAGATAGGGGCATGGCGCTGCGTTTTGGTTTTGTGTGTGCTAAAGGGAAGAAAATGAGCGAGAGGTTGAGTGGGAGTGGAAAAAGAGTCGGGGAACGGCGAGCTGAAGGAGCGGGATTGAGAGTGAGTGTGTCTGAGAGACGGAGAGAGAGAGGTGAGGAGAATCGGGGAGAATCCGGCGGAAGATAGGGGAAGAAGAGGCCAAACTCCAGGGGCTCGCAGCCTCCTTTCACCAAACTGACAGCAGGCTGGAGCTCCCGCTGAGCAGAAGTGTGTGTATCCAGTTACATAAATCCCCTTATGCTTGTGCACCTTTGGATGTGTGTGTGGGGGACTCCTGCTGAAGCGTGTGACCTAGCGCGCAGCGGATAACCGAAGCCGGAGCCCACTAGCACCGGGGTGGATGACAATGCAGTGTCAAAAGCGTGAGCAGTGTCCTGTTCACCCGTTGAACACATCATATATATCCAACAAAAAAAAAGACAAAAATGCTCTCAGGGAATTTGGGTGTGATTCACCATGTCAGTTAGACTCATATTTGTCTGTGTGCAGCGCTGGGGAGGGCGAGGGTCTGCATGCAACGTGTGCAAAGCTCACATGTGTCCGACAGCTTGTTTGTGGAGGCAGGAGTTTAGAGTTTATTGTTTATTCACTCATCACGTTCAACTGAAAATACATATGCACAACCATTTTCTGACAGTGCCGAACCTAGTGCATTTGGAGCCCGAGACGAGCTTCCTCTGGTACCCCCCCCAAAAAAGTTATTATTATTTGTAGTATATTTTAATTGTATTGTATTTATTATGAAGAAGAACAAGAGCCAATGATGAAAAAAACAACCCAAATTAGCTAGTGTTAGACGCTATAAATGAGGCAACAAGTCTCAAAAGGTAGAAGTAGCGACGAATAATGACATGTAGCCTTACATAAATGATATAAACAAAGGGATGCTGGCCTTGTTTTGGCTAACAATTATTCACGCTACAAGTATGCCAGCAACCCACTGTTATCTGGCCTTTTCCAGGAAAATCTGATGTTAGTGATCTGACTTTAGGCTAGTCTCGCCTGACCAGACTCCCTTTCTTCGACAGACGACATCTGCGTCTGTGTAAGAGACTAACTTGAGGCCAATTCCTCTTGATGGAGCAATACATTAAGTAGCTAAAGTAGTTAGCTAGCATTCTGCAAACATTAGCTAACTCAAGATGTAAACAGAAGACTGTGACAGTCCCCCAGTCACATTTTTCCACCTTCCTCAAAATTTGGTTTTCTTTTCTCCGTGAACTAGCCTAGCACGTAGCTAATCTAAATATGACAGGAAATGGAAACGTTACTGAGGTTCTGCGATGTCCCAAGCAGGTTTAACTGTTATTGGGGCAAAGAGCAAAAAGGGGCGGGACTTAAGATGAGCTAATTGGGCTGACAAACAATAATGATAAATAACAAGCAATAAAAAAATACGGTATGTGCAAATTTCGTCTTTTTCGTTTTTGTTTTGTACCACATTTGTCTTTCCATTTTTTCTTACTCTAATGCTCTTTACGTACACTCCACTCCCAATTTTCCTTATTACATTTTTGAAATATACAAAAAAAAAGTGGTTGGGGTGCCCCCCCCCCTTCTCCCTTTGGGTGGCACCCCATGGAGCTGCCCATGCCAGCTACTGGAAGATCCGCCACTGCTCTCTGATGAGACCGTCTAATTCCCAAAATGTGTGTGTTTGTTGTGAGGCATGTAGGAGTGTGTGATGTTGTCATCAGGAACAAATTAGCCCAGGCTGCGAGATTTGCGGTGGGTGGTATTGAAAAGCACATGCTGGCTTAAATAAGCATGAAACGGCAAACTCCAGGGAGGCCACACACACACACACACACACACACACACACACAAACAAACACACACATAAGCATCCGTGCTCCCACTGAAGCAGCCATGTGTACTGGGCCATGTAGCATCAAGTCGCTGCAGTCATTCCTGAGCAAGCTGGGACCTGTGTGGTTTCGTATGTGCATTGTGTGTTACGCAAATGCACTGTATGCATGTGGGTCTGTTACAGCTGAGCAACAACAACATAAACTCAAACCAACGACCTCCATCGTGTTCCTGAGTGTGTCTGCGTTTGAGTGTGTGTGTGTGTTCCCCATTCCTGTGCCATCGTTATTTACTGTGCTCTCCTAAAAAACATTTATTACAGGTGTAGCTACAGCATTCACTGCGCTTTATAAACCATCCTTGATTACATCCTGAACCCTCTGGAGGATTAAAAAAGCAAAAAATAAGAACTACAGAGCGTGTGTGTTCTTGTCAAACAAGTTCTTGTGAAACAGCTTGTGCAGTCATATTGTATGTAGCTCTGCTTAAAACTACTGCTAATTAGGGATCTTTTTTTTTCTTTACAGGCTATAAGGTGGATTTTAAAACCACAGTAGAGATAAATATTTAATATGTCCCAGATCTTTGAAAAAGGAAAAATAAAAGTGCCTATGCGCCTGTTCCGTGTGGAGGAATGTATGTGTTTAAATGTGCCGACTCTCGAAAACTCTTGCAGCCTCTATACAACACAGGCCTATGGGTGAAGACTGACTTAATTGTTTTGACTTCTAACGTCAAGAGTACAACAACAGGAACACACGAGGCCCAGAGCCAAGGATGCTCAGATATTGTTGCATGAATTTAAAGTTTGCTGAAGTTAAAAAAAAAAAAAAAAAAAAAAAAAAAAAAGAGAGGCAAATTCTGCAATCCATTGTAAATGTATGCCAGAGTCTCACTCTGTTAAGTTGGAGGGATGAAAGTAGTTCAAGTTCAAAGATGGCAGGTGAAAGCTGGGGCGGGCTTTGTCTTCAACATCTGCTGTTCCAGCAGACATCACGAAGTGGAGATAAAAACAATGGATCGGCAATGACTCAAACATTAACCTCACAGATTTGCCATTTCAAGATAAGTCGTCTTTAAATACAGTCATTTTGTCATTTTCTGTTTGACAGAAATTAATGTTTTTCTCCTGTTATGCACAACATTTCCTTTTTCTTTGAGAGCAATCCGTTCCTCTTAAATCCACAAGATTAAGGACTGGCTATAATTCCAAATAAGAGGCTTCAGAAATCCACATAAGAGACTTCAGGGACTTAGTGATTTCACCAAGGGATGGTCTTAAGCCCCAAACGCCCAGTGGAAGTGTGTCACTAAGACTGAGAGAGTGGGGAACTCCAGACAGTTGGGGGATGTGACCTATGAGTCACAAGTGATTCATGCTTTGGATGGACTTCTGGGACAGGTCTGTTGATTTGTGCCAGAGAACTTAAAATGTGTCACTTGAATTTTATGAAACCATAAACAAGTCTTTTAACAAGCGGCCATTTTTTAGGGTGATTGGGAAGTAGACAGCAGCTTACAGCCCATAATGGTGACAGCAGCAGCTTTATTGTTTCTTATGTGGTACTTTATTGATCATTTTAGTCGATTCAACACATTTATTCACTGTTTAGCTGTATGACTGTAATTCATTGACATTAGTTGTGTTTCTCATCAGTCCACAATCCAAACCAGGAATGCCTGCTTTTGTTGCTACAAACACAGCTTTAAATGTCTTGAACTCTTGTGACGAATAGTTTGCTTTTGTTGCTCCAAACAGGGCCGGAAATGTCTCAACCTCTCATTAAAAATTACAGCACCTGCTTTTGTCACTACAATAAAAAGCTGTAAATGTCCCCAACTCTTGTTAAAAAAATACCAGCCATTGTTGCTACAAACACGGCCTGAAATGTCTTGAACTCTTGTGAAAAAAAGACTTGCTTTTGTTGCTCCAAACAGGGCTGGAAATGAGTCAACCTCTCGTTAAAACATACAGCACCTGCTTGTTGCTACAATAAAAGCTGTAAATGTCCCAAACTCTTGTTTAAAAAAATACTAACTATTGACGTTACAATCCCGCTTAAAATGTTCCAACCTCTAAAAAATGTCTGCTTTTGTTGTTCCAAAAACAGCTGGAAAGGTTTTGAACTTGAAAACATGACTTGTAACGTGCCAATCTCTCGTTAAAAATTTTATTTATTATTTTTATTGGTCACAAAATGTGGGCTACTGCTGTCTGATGCTTCAACTGACCGCTTTTTAAAAAATACAATGTTTTGTTGCTATAAAAACAACTGGATATGTCCCAAAGTCTTATTAAAATATACCCAGTTTTATCACTATAAAATAGCTGGAAATGTCCTAAACTCTCATCAAAAAATACCCGGTTTTGTTGCTGTAAAAATGACTAGATATGTCCCAAAGTCTTATTAAAAAATACTTGGTTTTCTTGTTATAAAATGGCTGTAAATGTCCCAAATTCTCATTAAGATATACCCAGTTTTATCGCTGTAAAAATGACTGGAAATGTCCCAAACTCTCATTAAAATATACCTGGTTTCTCGCTATAAAATTACTGGAAATGTCCCAAACTGTCATTTAAATATACCCAGTTTTATCGCTATAAAATGGCTGTAAATGTCCCAAACTGTCATTAAAATATACCCATTTTTATCGCTATAAAATTGCTGTAAATGTCCCAAACTCTCATTAAAATATACCCTTTTTTTATCACTATAAAATGGCTGAAAATGTCCCAAACTCTCATTAAAATATACCATTTTTTATCGCTATAAAATGGCTGAAAATGTCCCAAACTCTCATTAAAATATACCCATTTTTATCACTATAAAATGGCTGGAAATGTCCCAAACTCTCATTAAAATGCACCCGGTTTTGTTGGTCTCGTCCACCTTCCTCTTCTCCTCCAGATAAGAAACTCCACTCATAAATATGTTATCTAACCAATGCCATTTCAGAAATATTGATATAATAGGTATGAAATGCACTAATTCAATATATCAGCGGTTTGCAGAAACATTCACTGCCAACATTTTATTCTGGCGTCTGTGCCACATTTGGGACCCTTCAGTGGCCCTGCGCTCCAAAGTGGCCACTTAGTTTGCCTCAGGCTGCTCTTCAAACAAAAGCCTCAGCCAGATGTACAGTACTGCTTTTTGCGGCTGCCAAATGACACCATGTTGGAAAGCTGAGGAATCTGTCGGTTTGTCCAACTGTCCATCCTGTCGTGACTCATTATCTCTGGTATTTGGTAGAATTTCTTTTTTTGTAATTAAAAAGAGAGCTCTTTGATAAATAGAGTCTGTAACTCTGGAAAAAGCATCAGCCAAAACCCTTTTGACATCACAACTTTTTGACCCAATGTTTGCTACAGTTTGAGAAACTCATCAAGCCAACTTCAGTGTTGCAATAACCGTTTGACCTCTGAATCATCCCAAACTACATAGCATACTCCCAGCCTGCATAACATTTCAACACATTTAGACTTTTTATTTCACCTCCCTCTCAAATGAAATAAATAAAGTTTAAATATCCATTTGCAGCCATTTATTTTAAAGGATAATGCCACAGGCTAAACAAGCTACTTTGTCAAAATAGCCCTTAAGGTTTCTTGCCATAAAGAATATGTCAGTTCTCTTCATCTGAGCTGCAAAATGGAATATTGTACAACGTGCCTAGAAGTTGTCAGGAGTTCATGACTTAAATGTAAACTTATGGACATGAATTTATTATGATGGCTGCGTTTCAAAGCACAAACAGCTCAAGGCAGTGTGTTTAATCATACATGTAGCCCAACGCACAAAGCAAACACAGTACAAAGCCTGATCTTTTCTCGTGCTGTGTTCTGCATTCACACCGTCTTGTTTTCCAGCGATATCCCAACACATTTGTACCTTTCAAGATGTATTTTTTAATCCACTTTCTCGCCACATTCTACTTTTGAACACGGACTGTCCGCACATAGCTGTGATCTAAGAATTCTTCAAATGAACAAATGAGAAGAATCTCAATCTGTTTCCTGTAGATACCTTACATGTTAGCAAAAATGTGTCATTTCTGATGTGATGTTTTGCAACACGCTGGCTATACTGTGATTAAAAGAAGCGCAGCGATTGAATCTGCATTTGTTTTTTCACCCACACCTTATACACAACTGAGGGAGGGAAGCGAATAGAGGGGAGTTTACGTGCATTATGCAGTGCACACACAGATCATTTTGAGAGCAAAGGTTGAAAGTTTACTTCTCTAATTGATATGACTTAGATGTACTTCTGGAGCGTGGAGACAAAGAGGGAGAGAGAGGGAAAGTTAGGTAAAGTTAAAAATGAGGCAAACAGAGGAAAACAGAATGGGGAAAAAAAAGAAATAAGAAATAGGCTTACATCTCATCTCTTTGTGCTTTGCATGACAGCTCTTTGAGGGAGAAGGGAGCTGGGATCCACTGCAGTGGTAGTACTGATGTTGGCACACTATGAAACATTTAATTGCACCATCATTCAATGGAGGAAGCTTGTGCCGCACGTCTTCTCAAGCCATGAAAGCCCATCAGTGATCCTGTTCAGTGTTCCAAGTGGGCCGGGCCAGGCACTTTTTGAAATGGGTCATTAGCTTGTAATATTATTAGAAACACTTTGGGCGACCATCTCATATTTCTGCAGTGTGATCACGAGGAAATTTGTTCTAATGTCAGGAGCACAAGTGTGACTTGTGACTCTCTGTCTTGGAGGGTGTTGCTCTCTCCCTCTTCCCTCTCGTTGCAGATGGGCATGTCGCAGGCGTCCTCGCTGAATGCTCGGCAAGCTGTGTTTCCAAGACGTAACAAAGAGGATTGCCTCATGGTCGTGCATACATGCTGCTTATACATATTACATTTGCATGAATGAGCTTCTTCTCGCTTGTAAGATTCGATTGATTGAAGCCATAGAGAGAGAATATGGCTATTCTGGGACGGGGCTCATTGAGCTTGTTTCTTTTATTATTTATTTTCCTCACACTGTACAGCCACTACTTTTCTATATGTAAAAGGTCACATGTGGACTCTCACATGTCACTGCCTTCTATATGAACCATGCTCAGTTCATGCTCTGCTTGGGACAATTCGTCAACAGGGCAGAATGAGCACCTAAAGCCCGGCAGAGATGTAATGGTGAACATCAAGTGGACCTCTAAACATTTAATGACTCAAATAGTACATATTCGATGTCCCTGCGCGCAGAAGTTGTGGCTTACGCCGACATCCAACATCTGCCATTGATGCTCTCACGTGGGAATATAAAAAAGTCATGCTGGAAAGTAAAGAGCCGTTGTGCAATCGACTGCACAAACAGATCCTGAAAGAATTCAGGCATACGTTTTTACAGACTGCCTGAGGGTAAAAGAAGGAGAAGCAACATGAATGACACTTTCGGAGGGGCTGTGCAACGTTGAAGGCCCTGGAAACCTGTTTTCTCAGCCGGCTTCTTACGTTGAGCAATGGGTGTATGAAAAAACAAAAAGAGAAACACATAATGTCAATACATTCACCACTCAGGATTTAGCAATATCTGAATCAAATTCTTTGACAGTTGGGTTTTTGGGCTTGTTGTCAGGCCGCTGTCAATCAAACAGAAAGACAACTCCACCTATGGACAAAGGAAATTAGCACTGTATATTTGTCAAATATAAAACCTACATCTTTACAGTATTTATGGTCCGCATTTTTGTGCAGTCGTCATTCAGTGTGATGCGATGCCAATCGTACAAAGGAGGGCGACACTTGAACGGTTTCCTCCAGTTTGTTTTGCTATCAAAGCTAACGCTAGCTAATGTGCCAAAAAGTAAGTGTAACGGAGAAATCCAAAATTCCTCTTAGTACCTTCGCAGTTTCTAATTGGATTGACATGATAACCCTTAATACACATTGGTGATCACCTCTGTCCAGTCCGTTCGTCTTTTTACATTTAACCATAGCTGTCTTTGTTTTTGTTGACAATAACATTAAAGTTTCGAGACATGACTCCTTCTATTCTTGTTTCCGATAACACAAGATGACATTTTAAGACCTCTATGTACCCTACAGCCTCCAGCTAATAAAATGACATCACTGTGACGTCAGCCCCAAAAGGGTTGAAAGTAGTTTATATTGTTGGTGGCGGGGTCCGCCATTCTGTTGTGGGTTTTAACTTGCCTTCAAGCACATGAGGGATTCACAGGATATGGTACACATACAGTATGTAATTCAGTGTTGCTATTGCTGTAAACACATTTCTTAGTGCTGTTGGTTCAAATTAAAAGCATTAAGCAAAACACACAGTGGCTTTTATTGTGAAAACAAAGCGCTAACCCCAAAAATTCCTCTGCAAAACAAGAAATCTTCTGCATTTTTTGACAGCGGAGCAGACTCAAGCATTGCAGGGATTAACAGGAACAGGGAGCCAGTTTCACTTTCATACGCTTTATTTAGTCATTAATGTTTAATGCTACAGAAAAACACACTGGATTTTTAAATCAATTTTTCCTTCAGCTAACTAAGCACATGTTTTTTCTAAATGAAACAAGTTATAGAATCAGAATATAATCATCAGCAGACATGCCTTTGAAGTCCTCATGATTTTGATCACTCTGACACATCCTGGCATCTGGTATGCCTTCAGTTCAACATTACTATCCGGGATGTCGGAGCTACATTCAACTCAAACTGTGTGCCAGGAAACTATTTTTCTGTCTAGACATCAGAGAGGTCATGTCCGATTCCTTCTATATATTTCTAAAGTTTGCATTTTCCGCTCAGTGTCACACCTCCGTACATCCATATATATCAAAATGGGTATATTTAGCCACTCGTTGCTCATGTGGTGATGGAGGGTCTATCATGTGGAAAAATGACATCAAAGGATTATCCTCTATTGAGTCGTTTCCAAACTTTTGAACCTAATTCAATGAACTTCTCTTGTTTGATCAGTAAGAAGTTAATAAGATTTATTTTTGAGATGTTTTGAACTTCATTAAGGAGACATCAAGGATTAATCCGTCCATAGTTGATGTAAGAAGAAGAACTGAACAAATCAATACTGCTCAGAGAATCAGTTTTTGTACTTCTTATCCACCATTTAATCCACCAGTTGGTTATGAACTCACTCACACTCTACATTTTCCTCCATTACTCCCCATCCATTCTCACTGCACTATACTGTGTGTAATAAAACGCTGCGTACACTCCATTAAAGGGAGAAAATCTCCCTTTAGATGCTTTTAGTGTTATATATCATCGGTCTGGGATGTTCCCTGCATTCCAGGAGCTGTTTGGTGATGAAGCACTGGAGTTTACTTGCTCTCGCTGTACCCTTGTTGAAAAGAAGTCCAGATATAGTCACTTCCTCCATTTCCCAGAGAACATCCCCGGACTTCCAGGTGTGACATATGCACGCAGGGAAATTAGTAATGATAGCATTTTGACGAGTTTGCACAACTTCTTTTAAAACTTCCTTCAAGGCTGCACTGCATTCTGGTCTATTGAGGCTTTGTGTTGCCGCGTCTGAACATTAGTGCAAAATGGTTGCATCAGAAAGAAAGTGACAGCCGCACTGTAAACACCTCCGTGTAATGCAACATTGTCTACAACAAACAAGCAGCAAAACAGATCCAGAAAATTCATAAATATATTGTCAGAGGACGGTTTTACCGTTTGAAATGAGGGAGGATTTTTCCTTTCATACAGCAGTTTTTATCCCCTATACCTGAGAGGCTGCTCTCAGAACAACAGACTCAACACAGTACATCCCATAACTAAATACTTCTGATGTTCTGATGCAAAATTGGGTCACCGGCTTGCTGTTTAAACTGTGTGCCAAGCGAACAACAGGATAGGGGTTCAATGTCCATGGCTTCATAGCAAGCTGCTCCGCTTTGGCGAGCCAGCATCATAAGATCGCCCCCGGGGTAAAGCTCAGTAACAGACTACAGTTCAGTCAGGAAGTGGGGGTGTGCTGACAGACAAAGTCACCCCTCATAATGGCGCTTCATTCATGGTTGGGGCTCCACAGCTTATGGGCACTTGATATGGATTACTGTCACTTCAGTGCCTTGAATACATGCTCTTTGATTTTCTTTATGTGCTCGGTTTCTTCTACAGTCGTATTTTTGTCAAAGTGAGGAGTTTATGTAGGTGCTCCATGCCAACGGTGTCTTTTGAATACATGCCAACACATTTCGCAGTCATTACAACATCAGATGACGCCTTAATAGATTTGATGCAAATTGTCCTACTCCAACATGCTCAATCTTCCTTATCGCTTTACATGAACATGTGCATTTCATGCACGTTTGCCTTTCATTGCAGCAGTGCATGCTGGGATGGGCTCCAGCCCTCGTCATGGCCCTAGAGACTAAAATGTGGGTATAGAAAATGGATGGCTCGATGGATTGACGGATGTGCATTCCATTCCAAATCATCCCCCATCAATTAAAGTGACCACAGGTGGATTGAAGTGATAGAGATGTCAAGGAGAGAATGTTAATGTGCTTCAAGTCAACTTGGTATACGCAGCGGTTCATTAAGAGCCAAGAGTGATAAGAAACCCAGATTCTGGACCAATGAGAAACAAACTCTACATATGATAAAAGTCCAATTTCATTAGCTGAAAAGACTGAAATCAACCAGGAGAGTTTTAATGCACAATGACTCTCTTGTCACGCCGTCTACTTCCTAAATATCCAGGCTTTGAATCTTTTAGGCCTTCCATTCACTGCTACATTCGGAAAAATGTTTTTTTTTAAAATAAGTTGTTGTCAGGCTAAATCCTTGCTTTTTTAATCAACAAACCAATTTAATTTTTAATTATCTATAATGAGCTGAACCAACTAAGTCTAACACATAATGTAAAATGGAGGCAGCTACCCTCATTAGTGGAGTAAAAATAAAATGACATGAATAATATTTTGGTAAATGTAGGATCCAGTGCTTTTGGATTTAGACTCATGTTTACGACCAAAAGTTGCTTTGCTTTTTTTTCTATATGTGTATGTCTTGCCAATCTGTTCTCATTCCCAGCAGGGCATCAAATACAGCAGCCTGAACACTGGCCCTTGGCTTCTGCTACCACTGTTACCATTACCATCTCTTAGTGTCAGTATGAGTTGCATCAGGCTTTCAGATAACCCCAGTGTAATCCCATTCGCTGATAACGCAGTAGAACGAGTGAGAAAGTCTGAGTAGGGCGGAAGGGAATGGTGATGGATGGGTCAAACACACACCATAGCTGTCAATCAAGAGACCAGTGTTTGAACCCAACCAAGACTTGAGTTTTTTAAATCACATAACATAGTGTCTGGCATATACCTTATTTTGAAAGACACTGTAGCAATGTAACAAATGGAATTTTTCACAGAAACTGACATGTCCCAAACGGACGATAGAGTTGTACCTAGAGTGTTATATCTTAAAGTGTAGGACCACTGACCAAGCTACCGTATTTCATAAGCTGCAAGTGAGAACATGTCGGTCCTACAAGTCCCTTGAATCCACAGAAGTGCAATGCTGTATCCGGGTACCTATTTATTTCCCTGTGAAATGATAAGACTGTGGAATCATTTGCTTATTATGTCTGAAAACATGGTCGATAAGAACGTTTTTTCCTTTGGAATAAATCACACAATTCTCCTTAGGCTACGGAGCTTCATGCTGTTTTTGAGGAAACTGATTTACAATATATGTATGGGAATAATTTATCATGCTGCATGAACACAGCAAGTCGAAAGTTACTTGCTTGATCTGAAGAAAAATGGTTAAAAGATAGCAAACTAATCAAGGAGTCAAAGGTCTTTAGTTGCAGTCGATTTAGTTGGCACATGTAGGCCACATCCACACTGACATGTCTTTGTTTTAAAATTATCTCTGTACACACAAGTGTTTTAGCATCCTTTTAGAAATAATCTGTTTATATTAACATGCTTGAAAACATCTCGCACATAAGGATTCATGTACACTGGGCGTGCCTGTGCCGATGCAAACAGGAAGTAGATTGTCTACTCCGCAGCTGGTTGCTTAAAGAACATACAGAGGAGTTGGCGAAAAGTAAGACCAGAGATCTCTTTGCTTGGACTGACGAAAGTAGCGCATGACTATTAGACGGTCAATAAAATGTCTGTCCAAAATCTAGGAATGTTTGGAATCATTGCGTTATTTCAATGCTTAGAAATTGGCTACCTTTGTAAAGCTTGGGAAAAGAAATTAAATGGTTTATTTGGCTTGAATTATTACTTTAATTTACTTTGGTTTGGGTTGGGCAAACTATTTATGCATGATAGAATAATAAGAAATCAATCAAACAATAACATTCTTTCATATTTATGTAACCCAGTTAGGGGTCGGAAGAGGCTCCTTAAGTAAGGAAATCTAGCATTTCCAGCCTTTTCTTCACTACATTACATTTCAGAGAGGGTTATTGTACTGCATTTAAGTGCTTGAGTTCAAACTCTGAGCACTTGTTCCGCCCCTGAGGAACAGTAGCGAATTTCAACTTTAGACCTCCATCTTTTCACCTCTTGCACGCACTGAACCCTTTTTGTCCTCCAGCAATCATATCCAACAGCGCAATTGTTCTGCATTTCTGCCGCTCGCTGTTCATTAAATGTCAGGAGGAATTAAAAGCAAGGAAGAGGTGCAGCTTGAATAATGTAATGTGTGGGGCATTAATTGACTGCGGCTTAGTTCAAAGAACCCGGTGAAACTCTTGGACGCAAAAGAGGAGGGGGATCGATAATGTTGCCCAGAAGAGATGTTCTGTTGTGCTTCCAGATATGAATATTAATGACTTGCGGTTGAGTGCACAATATAACCGATTTTTAACAGTACATTGTATAAAATAATAACTGGGTGAGATGATATGGATTTTTCAGACTCCTCTTTGAAAGCATTTCGCTAACAAAGCTAATACATCATCTGCTGTACAAATGAGACAGTGGACACTCCAATAAGTCCACTTCACTGCCTTTATTAATGGAGGCAACACAAATAGTATTATCGCAACAATCTGCTGTTATTTAGTGCATCAAAAGCATTATTTGTGAACTGTTGTGAGTGCTCATGTGTAAAAAAAAAAAAAAAGACCTCACTGTTGAGTCTGTGTAATTACATTGCAGTCACAAGACATGATTCTTGTCTGGCTGTGACGCAACACAAACATAGGCAGTGTTCAAAATGAATTGTAAATAGTCACAGTTGGTTACTGGGGTTTTGTTTGAGTTCAGGTCTGTGGGCTTGTTTGCCTGCGAATTTACCCAGTGTGCTTGTGTGTTTGTTTGTGCATAAACAGTGTATTTTACCTTTACACTTTGGCTTATTATGAGTCCTTGAATTAACACACTTGTTGATGCATAACTGCATTAAATTACAGTGAGAACATCGGTGTTACTTTGGAGCAACACGAGCACCAATAGTCATTAGAGCTTGGTTTCCATTGCTTATACCAAACAAGAGGTACTTAGCTCTAATGCACCACCGTTTTTCATCATTGTTGTGCAAATTTATGCAGGAAAACCTCATCACCCTCACAAGAAAGAGGCCGAGGAAGACTCTGTGCGATGTGCAATACTGGTGGTGACAAAATCATCTAAAATGAAGACAAAAGTGAGAGAATATTATGAAGAAATTTTAAATAATGCATTTCTCCTGAAATTTTGGGTCCCTAAGATGTGCCTTCAAAGGAGCAGTGTGTAGGATTTAGTGGTATCTTGCTGTGAGGACTGCAGATTGCAACCAGCTAAAAAATCCACCCATGTGCAAAACATGTTCTTCTAGTTAGGTTTCCTGAAGTGTTAATTTATAAGGAGGATTTCACTGGTAGCCAAATCATCTGCAGAGGTCTCTTTCTCTCCAAAACAAATGAACAAGGTGATTAAAACTGAGGGGGAAAAGCACAGAATAAAGCAGTTTCACGGTACAAAGAGTTTATTCCATGCTGTTTGGCACATCACAGAGGAGCTTCAACCCGAGTAACTGCTAATGTGTGCTCACTTTTCTCTCTGATAACCTAAGATACAGATATTAAGGAGATTTTTACCAGGTGCCGAATTACCTACAGAGGTCTCCTCCTCTCTGAAACAAACAGACCTGGTGATTTAAACAGGTGAAAACACTGCATAAAGCAGTTTCACGCTACAAATCAGTGTTTCTTTGATGCTGTTTGGCTGCTAGCCCAGCACCTGCTATTGAGTGCTCACTTTTTCTTTCTTATAACTCAAGATTCAAATGTTCCGGAGGTTTTTAGTGGGAGCTGAATTATCCATAGATGTCTCTTCCTTTCCAAAACAAACCAACCAGGTGATTTAAACCTGTAAAACCACAAGACAAAACAGTTAAATGTTAAAAATAGGTGTTTTTCCAATGCAGATGGGCTGCTAGCCCAATACCTGCTAATGTGTGCTCACTTTTTTCTCTGATAACTTAAGATACAGCTATTAAGAGGTTTTTACCAAGTGCCAAATTATCTACAGAGGTCTCCTCCTCTCTGAAACAAACGGACCTGGTGATTTAAACAGGTGAAAACACTGCATAAAGCAGTTTAACACTACAAATCAGTGTTTCTTTGATGCTGTTTGGCGGCACCTGCTGATGAAGGCTCACTTTTTCTTTCTTATAACTCAAGATTCAAATGTTTAGGAGGTTTTTAGCAGTAGCCGAATCATCCATCCGTCTCTTCCTCTCCGAAACAAACCAACCAGGTGATTTAAACCTGTAAAACCACAAGACAAAACAGTTAAATGTTAAAAATAGGTGTTTTTCCAATGCAGATGGGCTGCTGGCCCAATACCTGCTCATGTGTGCTCAGCTTATTTTCTCTGATACCTTAAAATCCAGACTTTTAGGAGATTTTTCTGGGAGCTGAATTATCCATAGAGGTCTCCTCCTTGCCAAAACAAACAGATCTGGTGATTTAAAATTGTGAAAACACTAAGTAAAGCAGTTTCATGGTAAAAATCTGTGTTTTTCCAATGCTGCCCATTGTATAGGGGCTGCTAACTGCAGTGGCCGAATGACCCTATCTAGAGCCAGTGTTTAATTTGCTTTGCTCATTCTAAGGTAAAATATATCCCCTTAAATCCTACACTATGGACCCTTACCTTTAAAATAACCAAATATATAGGGTGGAATCAGATTTGCTTCTACCCTAAATGGAACAATAAGATTTATGAGGTGTATTCACCTGGCTGGATCCTCCTGACGCTAAAAAAATATGAAGTAGACTTAATACAAAAGTTTATCTGAAGAAGAACAAGAGTCTCCCCGTGCTTCGTTACCTCCACTTTGAGTTGCGGTTGTTTACTCATCTTATTAAATGCATTCAACAGAGTCGCTCTGTTGCAAGACGGGCGCCTTGGCGAGCTTTAAGTTCAGAAGTGATTCCATTTATTTGAAGTCGGCCCCTAAAGGAAAGAATCTCTCTGAACACAGTTATGCACTTTGCTAATGTCTCACCTTTAGATGAGTCTCACAGGATCAAGCTGCAGAGAATGAGTTTTCATCCCTGCTGTGTGTGTGTGTGTGTGTGTGAGTGTACAGGTTTGCCTCTGTGCGTTTGCATACCATAAATGATGCGCGTCTGCATACAAATGTACAAACATTTATTTATTCATGTCGGCGAGGTATCTGTTTTTGTGTGCTAGTGCCGCGCGTGCGTCCGCGTGCGCGTGTGTCCTTAAACCGTGTGTGCTCTTGCGAAGCAGCTTCAGATACATCAATTATGATGGAAAATGGAAGAATTAGAGAGGGTCCACTGTTTCCCCCCAGAGAGGAGGAGGAAATGAAAGTCATGCAGGAAAAAAAAAAGCAAAGGCTGGTGAAAAACCCCTGCAGCCATTGTGGTGTGATTAAGGACTAGGTTCGAGCCATCGTGGGGGGTTAAATTATTCACGCAGCAGGAAAACAACCAAATGGTGTTTACACGAGTACATGCATGCACATATACATATGCACGGTGGAGGGCGTGTTGACAGATTAGGACATTCTTTTGGGGCAGCTTGTGCGTCAATTAGTCAGCACACCAGTTCCACATTATTGTACAGTATCTATAAAAGGACCATTACGGGGACACACATTTGGCTAACCATAAACCCAGCTCCATGTTAATGTAATATTGCAACTCTTTATTTCCTGTTTATCAGTTACAACTTCTGTTTATATTCTGTACAGCACTGAAGGCACACAAAAACCAAAGATATAATGGAACGTAAGTATATACAAAATATACAGAATAAATAATTAAATCTAGTTAAGTAGAAAAGCTACAGAGTGTGTGCTTACATGAACCGTTTCAAAGTTGTTTCCGAGAGTATGAATGGAGTGTTTAGTGAAAATTCTGACAGTGTCCACATTGGAAATGTGTCGCCAGCAGTCCATTGCTTTCAACGTGAGCTGAGAAAAGTCGGCTGGAGTCGGTCGGCAGGTTGTCTGCGTGGAAAACTGGAGCTCGCTGTCGGTGTTGCTCGCCAGTCACCATTCGTGTGCTAACAGGTAAATGAGCCCCGCCTCTAATCAGTTCAAAACAGTTCAGCCAATCAGCATGAGGACGGAGCAGCGTTCCGAAATGCTGTTTCGAGTATCGGACATAAAAACAGTGACATGAAACCCACATACGCTCGCACACACAAACACACGCTGAGGGATCATACACATTTGTGGCTCATTTTTTCTGGCAGAAATAAAAACAAAAACAAACAAAAAATAATCAGCAGGACTCTGTTGATTGTCATGCACCATCTTATGGCATTTGATTAGTGCAATGCATTTTTACAAGATTACAGTCGTGTATAATATACTGTACTTTAAGTGCTGTATTTACTGAGAGAAAATAAAACATCCTTTCTGTGAATGTCACCAGTTTGTATAAAAATAAATAAAAAGACCTATGACTGCGACTGTGCAGTGTGCTGAATCGATCCAAAAAAAAACATAGTGACAGGAAAACAGCAGTGGCACCACGCTCCTATCACTGTTCTCCAATATACAGTTGGCATGTTGCTGACTCTACGGCACAATGAGCATTCTGGTTACAGCATTCCAGCTGGCTTATGTTGACAGAGGGTGTAATCAGGTCATACCCAGAGTCAGGATAGACTGATTAAACAGCAATTCTGGGTCAAGTGGTGATTGAAATTCACTCACTCCTCTCCAAGCATCTGCTTTATCCTACCGGGATGTCAGATGGGGGGGGTGTGTGTGAGCTGTGCAGATCAATTCATTTCGGTGGCAGTGTGCCATGGAAATTTAATCAATCATCAAAAGCTGATTGATTTTAAAGAGAGCTTCAACCCAGGCCTGCTCAACACACTGCGATAGCTTCTTCACTCTAAGTTACATTTGGCCAAAATGTCTAACACCTTTCCCCAGCTACATAACACGGCTGCCAATAGGGGTGTAACGATCCGTCCATGTATCGATTCAATGACCAACGATCCAATATCATCAACGCTAACATACTTTACCATGCATCTTTAATTTGAAATGTCCAGGGGCATGTGTGCGGCACCGTGAATCAGCACCAAATAATGGCCAGCAGCCAAGAAGAAGACGACACGGATATTTACTCTCCTGAATTCCGGAGAAAAGACGGGTCAGCAGACAAAGCACATGCTGTGTGCAAACTAGGTCGCGAGGTAATAAAACACTCACCTGACCCGACCATGCGTCGCGCTCGGCTAACTTGTTGCTCTCGCTACAAAAACATTAGCTGCTCTGTTCCAACAATGCAAAGCTAAAACAAACATACTTTTATACATGCTTTTGTTGCGATCGGTGAAAAGGAAAAGTCCGCTAGCTGCAAGGCTAATTTGTGCAATGTAAAAGTGCTTAAAGTTAGAGCATCTTTAGCTTCTGTTCTGCGACATATTTCCAAATGAAACAGTTACAATAGATATACTTATGCCTTTGATTGGATCGCTAAAAAGAGGGCAGCATACGTCTCTTTCTCTCTTCATATTGCTCTGTTAGCTAGTTACAAGCCACAAATGGTGAAGTGCGGTTCTGCGTGACTAGCTCGTCACCCAAATCTGATTGGATGGATTGGACTTTTGTAAACACCTGAGTACAGGCATATATTTGGCGTATAACAAGAGATTATTGATCGATTAACAAAAAGGTACTCAAACTTAAAACTGGAAGAATGTAGTTTTCATTTCATGGCGACTTTAAGCTACGCTGTGTCTGTTTTTGACAGTGATTACTGGGCTAAATGTAACCTTTTTGTTCAATGTTTACTTTTGTTGTCAGGTCATGTTTTATGCATATTAAAGTAAACCTTACTGCACTTAAGCACTTACAGTTATTTGCATTTGTTTATGTATTTTTTGTGTTTTATGGCCAGAAGCAAAAAAGAAAGAGGCGGCGGCATCTTCTGTGTTAAACAGGCATGTGATATCATCTCACGTGGATCGCAGGCCCCTGAATTGAAACCAATTGAAATCGCATCGCGGCAGACTTTGTGGCATCGTTGTCCAAAGAATCGATACATCCTGTCGTGATTAAAGTCGTGACTCACACCCCTCGCTGTCAACTGATAAAAGGTAACAAAAACTAAACCAGTTACATTCTGTGCTACAATAAACTTAAAGCAATGTGCCCATGATATATATTTCACACTGTGGAAAGTACAGGAGGGCAAACAGGACAAGGCACTTGGTTGAAAACACAATGTATATATTTGTTTTTTTTCTCTGATCAAGCTCAGTTAAATGCAGTTTGATGCTCCAGAACCTCCAAGTAGTCTGGCTCAGTATGCAGGTTAGCCTTAAGTTCAAAGTACTCGTTCTTAGTTTGCTCAAGCATGACCTTGCGTGGTCGCGAGTACATAATTGTCTCCATTAGCTTTAACTCTTCCTGGTGCCCCGGGACCTGCATGTCAGGCTGAAGCTGGGGCATGTTTTTCCTAAGGTACTCTGTTATTCCAAGCTGCTGCAGCTCCTTCTCCCTCTCCAGAATGTTCCTGTACAGGGAGTTGGGGTTTCCGAGAGTGACGAACTCGGCGGGACACTCTCCTGTCATGGGGCGGAACTTTGAGCTTGGGTTTCCCGTGAGCGGGGACGTGTTCTCCTTCTCCATGATACTCCGGCAGACGTGATGCTTGGCGCTAGGTTCGTCGAGGCCGTAATCCAAATCTGCGTCATGCTCCTTGTGCTGGGAGCAGTAGGTGGGGTTGCGGCAGATCTGCACAATGGGACTGTGTGATCTCTCCTCGTACAGAGAAGCAGATCCTGTTCTCTGTGTCAGAGTGTGGTGTGTTGTTTTCTGCCCGTACATGCTGTAGTGTAAGTGAATGGGACTGCTGCTGTTGTTTTCCCTGGGCTGCTCCTCTGCTGCTTTTTTCTTTGCCCTTCTACGCCGCCGGTGCACCACAAACACTACCAATCCGGCTGAGCAGAATATAATCATGAGGACAAACATAAGGAGGCTTAGGATGAGCACAGAGAGTGGGACAGTGTCTGTGAGTGAACTGAGCAAACCCTTGCCAGCGCTGTCAGGCCCCAGTGTAGCAGTCACGCTCTCCTCCCCACCTGGCGACATCGGGTAGTAGGTCCCTAACCCGGGACACAGCACCTCATGACGAAGGTTTCGCAGTTCGTCCTGCATCACTTTCTTTGGGGTGACACACAAAATGGAGCCCGCCACTGTGTCCTTTCTTAGTTTCTCCACCCATTGTTTGAGGCTGAGCAAGTCACAGCTGCAGTCCCAGGGGTTGTCCTCTAAAGAAATCTGCTCCAGCGAGTCGAGTTGATCAAGCACGTTGCTCACTGGCAGGTGCATAAGTAGATTTTTCCTCAGGTTTAATTTGGTGAGGGGCACATTGCGAAATATCTGCGCTGGAAGAGAGCTGAGCAGGTTGTTATTTAATGACAACAGCTTCAGGTTTGGCAGGGGATTAAATGTGCCTGGAGCAATCTCTTTGATAAGGTTGTATTCCAGATACAGGTATTCAAGGTTGTGGAGCCCCACAAACATTGTGGAGAACAGTTTTTCAATGCGGTTGCCATTCAAATACAGCTTTTTCAAACTGCTCAAGCTGAGGAAAGTTTCATTATCAATGTAATCGATTCTGTTGTTCGCCAGGTTCAGCAATTCTAAAGTGTCATATGTGACAAAATCATACTTCAAGAGTTTCTGAATCATATTTCCCGTCATGACCAGTTTCGTGGGGCTTTGCTGGAGTATTCCGATATCTGATACCTTTTGAATTCCTCTGTCCTGACAATGCATCAAAAAGCCAGCCACAGGGTGATTGTGACAGGAACAGTGCTCCACACAAGGACTGTTGGGAAGGTGAGACGGTGTCGGTACCTTGGCGTCATCTTTGGCGTCAATCAGCTTAGGACTCTGGGACACTTTGGATGAAGGAGTAACAACCATATCCAGTGACTTTGACGGCTCCTCCAGGTTAATGTCTGCATGGGACGGGCAGAGGACATCCCGCTTGACTTTAGCCAGAATGGTCCCCTTAAGGTGATGCGGCGTGCTGCACACCACATCCCCGATTGCTGACTGGGCCCTCATGTTTTCCATCCAGATTTTTAGATGCAAAATATCACAGTCACACACCCACACGTTGTCCTCCAGGAGGAGCTCCATTATCCGCCCGATGTGCTCTAAGAACCCAACATAAGGCAGCGTCTGAAGCTTGTTGCCACGCAAGTCCAGGTGGGTGAGGGGCACGAACCGGAAAATGTTGCTGGGTAAAAACTCGATGGAATTATCATTGAGGATGAGGACCTTGAGGCGTATCAGTTTGTTGAAGGCCCCGGGCTCGATGACCCGAATGAAATTCGTGTCAGCTTGGAGAAACTCCAAATTCACCAGGCCTTGAAAAGTGTCCTCTTTCAGAGTGACGAGGAAATTGCTATTTATGTGGAGTTTTTTCAGTGAACCGAGAGTGCTAAAGACCCCTGGTTCCAGCTCTTGTATGCTATTACCCCCGATGTGCAGCGAAAGGGCATTCTTAAGCCCTTCCATTTCCTCGGCGCGGAGCTCAACCAAGTCATTTTTGTAAAGGTTCAGGTGGAAGGGCACACCTGACGGGACTTTGATTTGGGAGATTTTGCTGATGTTTCTCTGCTCACAGTTAAGATGAAGAATGCCATCTTTTCCCTCGCAGGAGCACAAGGAGTCACAAGACTCACTAATAGAGGATGATGCCTGTGAGGGATGGATATCTTGGGATCGGGCCGCTGTGAGAAACAAGCCGATGAAAATGATGCAGGGCAGCATTGCGGTCGGAGATATCTGTGAAGATAGGACAGAAGAATGGGCACAAGGGGTGGGGGGAGGGAGGAAAAAGAACATTAAGCGCACGTTGTCATGCAAAATCTGACACAAATTTAACGACTCATCTTTGTTAAATGATATTCAGTCCTGGGCACAAATGTCATACAAGTTTTATGTGTTACAATACATGAACTTTGGTTGTTGTACGTGTCAGAGTGCAACAGCGTAAAATGACATTCATGTGTGCATCATATGCATGAGGGGTATTCACACTTGTCTAGGATGAAAGACATTGTGTTGTGTAGACTAAAAATGCATGAAGAATGGATAACAGGAAAAGGCAACTCTCCTTTAACTCTGTAAAATTCATACTCAGTTTCATGTTGATGTATCTGCATAAAGCTATCCCACTGAGGCTTTTATGCTACTTAGCGATGTTATGTCCTGGGTGGACTTGAGGAATTCGAGTTAAACCAAGTGCAGCAGCTAATAATCCATATTATTACCATCCACGGTATCTGCCCGGACTCTGCTACCAATGAGTAAATACATTTCACGGGGTGAGCGATGACAGTAAGACAGCATCTCTTTCCAGTGACTCACACTGGGATAATGGTACATTTAAAGAAATGACTTTCTCATTTGACTGATTTTTCCTGCCCTTTCTATGCAGACTCATCTGAACAAAGACTTACTCAGTGTGACTCACACAAAGGCAGAAGGCAGTTTAGTCCATTTACAGCCCATGTCAAAGCAACATTTATAAAAAGCAGATCTAAATAAAGAACTAAAAAATAAATGGTTGTGTCTTTCTTGTTGTGCCAATTAACTTTCACTCATCTGGGCTGGGACGGAGCACATCATGTACCACACCTTTTCCCATCAGTTTCATGTCTGCGAAATTGATTGTGTTATTCCACTGTTCCAAACTGTTCTCCACGCGGTGAACAAAAAGGAGCACACAAGACGGCTGCGTCCACTGAAAACAAGCTCTTGCGAGGAGACTTCAAGCCTCAGAACCACATCTAAATCTATTACATTAATTGGACTAAGATCACAATGGATCAAAGGCTACATCACTCTCGGGAGACTGGTGGAGAAGTAGAGACATCTTCCCGTGATCAAGGATAACTAGATATCCACCATTCACTAACAGACTTCTTCAAAGACATAAAACATGGGAAGATGGCGGGACGGCACAGCTGTTCTTGTTAACAAATCCGATTAGCATCTGGAAAGCTTCATTCTAACAAGACTAGGCAAGCCGACTTCAGCCTGTGGAGAGCAGTGTTTGTCAGAGACTGAAATCTATGACTCATGATCCATCTATAAATGACATTCAGCTCTCTTCTGACATAAGTCTGAAAGAATACTTCCCCCGTATTAAAAGTCAGCGAGACGTGGGGCACCTCTTCAGGGGAGGTTTGCAACTGCCTGTGCCAAAAACTAGGCAGTGTGGATTGGAGTGCTGTGGATCTACACAAACAGAATGTAAATCTATCCTTTGTACCTCTGTACCTCACTATATATTAAATTAAATACTTGCAACAGCCTGACTAGAAACGCTAAAAGATATATCAGATAACTGTAGTTAGCTCGGATGAAAGTCTTTCCAGCCCCACAAATGACGGGTACGGCGTCCGAGGAGACGACTCAGCCCCTCGACGGAGCTCCAAAGACAAAAGCTGAATTTAAAGGAGTCCCTTTAAAACTGTAACTCCGCTCTTCCTCCCTCCTTCTCTTTGACCCTTTTTTGCCTATTTCAAAGTACCTCGATACATTTTTTTGCGCTGTTGGGTGAAGTCAAAATTATTGATGAAAACCAACATCCAACATCTTTGATGTATTCAGACATACACCCCAAGGTCACTCAACACTTTTCAGCCACAGCAGATGCAGACTCTCACTCTAGTAACCTGGGAAACTCTGAAATATTACAGAAAATACAACATAATATGACACAAAATAAAAACATCCCTCTTACCAAACCAAAAATAAATCTCTTTAAATATCATCTCTGACTATCTACCTAGTGCCTTTCAAATAAGTTTACAAGCTACATGCATTAATAATCCATTTTACTCATGTCTACAGGGAATCACCACAACACCGGACAGACTACACCAGAATAATTAGTTGCATGTTTCGTCCTCCAGGGACATCCAGGGCTCGGAGTCGGCCTGCACAGCAGCACAACAACACCAACACCACCAACAACAGTACGACTACTACTACTTACTGCTCATGCAAACCAAATGTTTCCAACTGCTGCAGCTTCAAAGCATCTAACTAGCAAAACACAAGTTCCACACGACTTTTATTATTAAATATTCACAGGAAATGCAACGCTCATGTCAGTGAAAGAAGCACTGCTGCTGTCGTTCATTAAATATCAGTCATTGTTGGCATTTTTTGACAGTAGATCAGTTTGAAAGTGACCCTGATCATTTCTTCTCTGCGATACACTTTCATAAAGACCATTTTCTCCCCATTGTTTTAACAGACTTAAAACGTTAGGCTGGCCAGTGAGTAAGTCCGTTCAGTGAGTCAAACTACGCAGTACACAGTCAGGGCTCCTCCTGCCAAGCACTGAACGATTCCTTGAACAAATCTTTTGAACGAATCTTTCTAATGAACTGATTCTAGTGATTCAGTAACATCGAAATAACTGCTTTTTCCATCACTACAACACACAACTTCTAGGCAATTTAACTAATTTATTTTCCAGGGTTCCAGCATCTTCATGGACAAAATTTCAATGACTTTTCTTGGCCTGGTGTTTTTCAAACTGATTCAAACTGTTTTCAAATATAACTTCAAATACAACTGTTAACCATCATGCACTCATGTACATGGACGATTACCGTAACATGGTCGTTACACACAACAAAATTCCAGAACTTTTCCATGGCTTTTACAGGCCTGGACAATGTGGTTGGGAAATTCCATAACTTAATCAGGTTTTCCATGACTGTGGGAGTTAACAAATCCTATTAGCACTGGGTTTAAATCTGAAATAAAGCTTTGCACGGTGACACCAAATTTGACCAATCTGATCGTCGAAAAATCAGTTTGACATTTTCTTTTCCAGAAAAAAAAAATCCAAATTCTCTAATTCTCACTTCTTAAAAATGAATATTTTGTGGTTTCTTTACTCCTCTGTAACGGCAGACTGAATATCTTTGGGCTGTGAGCAAAACAAGACCTTTGAGGAGGTCACCTTAGGCTGTGGGAAACACTGATTGACATTTTATTTGGAACAGACGATTGATTAATTGGAAAAATCATTGACATTTTAAATCAGTATTAAAATAATAACTGCTCGCAGCCCTACTTGTCATGTTCTGTTATAATCAAATCTGACTCCTGCTACTTGGTGCTGCCACTTTGCCACTGTAGAGACTTTTAGTTTATAATATGAATTGTAGCATCAGGTGTCCGACTAATTATTGTACCACCGCAAGCTTAATCTTTATGTATTTAATGGGACTGAACTGTTTTTTAGTAACAATCATTTTCAGAAACTGAAGGCTTAAAATTTATCATGTCGCTTCTATCTTTTTTGTAAATATTACACACGTAAAGAGATGATGACATTGGAAAAGCCGATAAAAATGTGAAGTCACCCACATCTGTGAAGTCTCGAAGACATCACAGCGAGCTCAGAAAGCACCATCTTAAACCGATAATAGGCAGAAAATTGGGAGATACGACTCTCTGTGTGCTTCAATTACCCATGTTTATCAATGGAAGTCAATGTTGGGAAATATAATGAAGCACAAAAATCTAATTTGACAAACCTATTAAATATGTATTGTTTAGACAGCGATAACATTCAGAAAATGTCTCCGAAGCCTGGCATCCCAGAATATCTTTGGCCATTTCCTTTTCATTACTTATCTGTATTTGCTTGTTCAGAAGTCTGGTGGTGGTCATGGCACCCGAGGCACTCACCTCTGTGACCCTGATGGCTCATAAGACAATGCGAAATGAAACAGACTATTAACAGATGTTATCGCATGCTGCATGATAACACTGCAGAGGGCAGATATGGAACGGCATTAGCCTGATGCACTCTTTCTTCTTCATTTCAAACAGACTTGACTAACTGATCCATTTTTCCAGGTAATCAATGTTGCATGGAACGCAGCGTGACGAGCACGAGAGATGAAACACTCTTCCGGTGCCAGTCTTCCGCTGCGCTCTCTTTTTTTTCCCGAAATTCAAATGTGCATCTCTTGCTGTTCAGACAATTCAATTAGAGATCTGCTGAGGCCCTATGAGATCTCCCCTCATGCATGTGTGTGAAGCCAACTCATCGTCCGACATCAAATGAGATGAGTAGGGAAAAAAAAAAAAAAGCTAGTACAGAGCTGCGGAGGGCAAGACAGCAGAGGGAAAGTGGAGAAGAAAAATCTGTTGATGGAATATTTATCACACATTGAGGCTTTCCGTCGGCACTGTAACGTACACAATAGGCTTTGGCCACTTACAGATCCATAAATAGGATGTTCACACTTTATTTGGGCCGGCTATATGTTGTAGTGTTCCAGTGCAGTGCAGCGAAACGCTCCATAATATCATGAAAGTCCAACACCCAATTATTAGAATATATCATGCCACAGTGAAGAAGCTCCCACTGCGTCTTTCCAGCAGCTGTCACACGGATATATCATGAATACACATGTTCACATGCTGCATAGAACATGTAGAACACCGCTCTGTGAATCTGCCGTCTTTTCATGTAATCAATGCACATAATATTCTACTGCTGCTAAGGACATGACTGATATTAACAGCCAATACAATCTGATGTTGAGGTCCAACAAGGTTTGGCTAAAAGGCAGAAGTGTATAGTTTAGTTAGAGTATAAAAAAATGTCCCAAGAGGAAAACTTCTGCGAGGCCACATAAAGTTAAATTTTTATGTGTACTATCAATAATTCATATCATGAAAAGTTGATATTTGGCACCACATGATGATACGATAGTACCACAGAAAAATATCACCATACTACGCTGTATTGATTCTTTCCCCACCCCTACTAGGTATTAGGCTTATTTAGTAGTCGATACCAATACCAGTGAATTTCCACGATACTCATTCCATACCACGATAAAATCAAAAAACAGAACTCTAATCCGAAGCCTCTCGTGACTTTTCGACAAGCCGAGGTGTTGTGGCTCCAGCAGCACCTGGAAAAGCCGTTGTTTCTAGCAAAGACGATGGAGAACAGGCGTTCTTCTTCGGCGCTCGTCCTCGGCAAAGACTGATGCGTGTATACTGCCGCCGTCAGTTACATTAGCTACATTACAACACATACATGTTGAAATTGGCAGCACGAGAGCTAGTTAACGTTGGCTGTTAGCAGTTAGTGGCTGGAACTAACAGCTTACTTAGACTGCATTGAGTTACAATGATGTGTTCAAGCTCTACTCAGTAAAAATCAGTATTAGGCAATACTTGTTCAAGGACATTTTGAGCATTATATTAAAAGGTTGTTAATAAACAGATACATTTGTATAGTTGGACTAGTGCTCATTCAAATGCCTGAATGAGTTCAGCATGTTTTTATACATTTCAAAGGATTCCTTTGATTTCCTGGCATAAAAGAACCATCATCCAACTTTTTATTTCAAACATCAGCTTCTGTATCAGGCCCCAAATGTCACAATCGGCTCATACCTGATGCCATATCTGTACCATACTGCGTGACTCAACTTTCATATTCTTTTCTGCTTTACTTTTTCCCTTCTTGTAAGTTTACCAATGTACTACCAACTGCAATTAGTAGGTTGAGACATTAGATCAACTGCCTCTATCCATCTGTGTAATGTGACTAAGCAGTGAAGCCACATATTTTGCCAAAAGTTTACTCATGCCACATCAAGATTCTTACTAAAAATTGCTTGCTTCTTGCTGCTTTTCCTATGCAGCCTCCCCTGTTCAATATGACTGGTCAGCTTCTGTCTTTGACACAGTTTGACTTTGACAAAACTTCTGTATATTCGCTATACATTCGGAAAACCAGGGGTTGCTCTGAGCATGTAATCTTTACTGAAGAGCACAAGGCACATGTGCCCTTGCTTTCCATTGATTTTGCACGCTTCATGCACCAAACGGTCAGAGCGCTGCAGTCCCACTTGTTTTTCATCCCCTGTACATTTGTCATAGTTTGCAGCGAATTGACACACACGGTACAGACGCAGGATGTGACAACACAACGTGAACCTGGATTTGTACCGACTTAGCGTGCACTCTATCCAGTTGACAGTTTAGGACATTATTTTTAGATAATATGAACACAGCTGTAGTCATGTTCTGTCCTCGTCACTGTCAAAGTAAGTAAAGCACGCTGGAGCCACAAATAGCCCATAAGGCAGGAGCCTAATTCCTTTTTCTGTAGCGTGAGGCAACTTGATGTACAAGTATGAAAGGCTTGTTATCCCTTGTGGCACCCGACAGATAGAGCCATTCTCCCAACTCCGTCAAGACTGATAAAAGTCACTCTATATTTGTGTTTAAACATATCGAGTGAATATCTTGTGGATACTCTAGAATTCTCTTGGTTTTTCGACTTGTTTGGAGAGGCTTCACAGCCACCTTAGCTCTAAGCTTTTTTATGACCTTAGTCATCCTCATTGCTAGGCTACCTGCAGTCATCATGATTTATGGATCTTGACAACAGGGGGGTTGAAGGAGTCCATTTTAATTCACTGAAGTCTGAGGTTTCCTGTCAGGGCCATATAAATAGTGTATAATATACCCGTGCATCATCTACATGTCTAAAATGTAAATGTAATCTTAACTCCATAACACAGATCACACCATGATGGTGAATTCCAAGCAGGTGGCGACTGTTTGTAGACTAAATATTATTCTAAGACTCATTAGTGGAACTTGTGGAGGAGACGATCTCAGTTTATGCCAAATTATGTCTCAAAGAAAAGTACAAAGAATAGAGCATACTTTCCTGAAGTAGCCTATGTTGTTGTTTTTCTATTTATCTGCTTACTTTTGAGACATCAACACGTACTATGCACCCTTCAGAGCTCAGGGAAACTCGCTGTAACATTACATGGACCAACTCAACGTATCCTCAAACAACAGTTCATATAAGAGGTGCCCTGCAAATGGCGTCACATTATGTACAGGCTACGTAGGTTAGATTTAATAAAGCTATGTACGTTCAGTCTCATACTTAACTTAAAGTCGTGTAGTTTAGGTTATACGCAAGTAAACTTTAGTAGGTTGGGTTTAGTAAAAGAAATACGGTTGGGCGTCGTCACGTACTTAAAGTAACATCCTTACGGCAAACTTACGTAGATGGTTTAGGCAAGTAAAGTTACATAGGTTACAGTAAATTTAGTTACGTTACGTATGTTTGTCTTAGGAGAAGAAATGTGGGTGGGCGTAGTCATGCTGAACACTTAACACAAAGTTACACAGTCAGGTTTCGGCGAGTAAAGTTGCGTAGTTTAGATTTTGATGAAAAATGGGTGGGCGTCGTCATGTTACATACTTAACGTAAAGTTATTAAGTCGGGTTTCGTAAAGTTACATAGGTTAGATTTAGAAAAAGAAATCCACTGTTCTGTTATGTGCATAATATTAAGTTACGCACTTGAGGTAATGCATTTAACGTAAAGTGACGCAGTCAGGTGTGGCCAATTAAAGTTACGTAAAGGGGTGCCCCCAACTACGAATTCTTCGGTTGACATTTAGTCGTTATTTAGGGCCATTAGTCAACTAGTCGCCCACATGTTTACAATATTAATTTAATTATTTGATTATATATTTGGGCGGGGAGAGAGAGGTGAGAAAGAATAGTATCAGTAACATTGTTAACACTGTGCTACATTACAGAGAAAAACAAAACCGTACTAATGAACCTTCATTAATATAGGCCTATATTTTATCTACAAGTGCACGTCACACACTGAGCGAGCCGCCTGTTAATGACGCTGTCGGCAAAGCAGTAGTAAGTGGCTAATGGGCATGTAGCTACTTACATGTTTTAGATAATACATCATGTTTGTAGTGGACAAATGATGATGAATAGCAAATGTTTGCCTGCAGAGTTTACATATCACCTTGGGTTCGTCCTTCACCTTCTCAGAATGATGCCACACTTTGGATTTCCTGCCCGACATGTTGTTAACTAGCCTGTGGAATAACCGCAGGCCCTGTAAGTAAACATGACTCCTGTCTGACTGCTAAGCGTGGCCACTCTCTGTGTCTGTCCTTTCAAATTAATTTTCCACACGATGCAGTCATACAGGTTTTGATTTATTTTGAGATTACTAGAGATTACTTATTTAGAGTTTCAATTTTTCTCTGTTTTTTTTTTTCCCCCGGTCTCCTGGGGGAAAGTCCCGTGTTTGTTTGACCCCCACACCACCTCAACCTGCCTCCTTACGAGGACTTTCACTCCTTATACCACCTTCTTCTTTACTCCTGTCAGGGCACTGGCTATGTAATTGCAGCCTTGCAGATCACTTGGGTTTCAGACAAATTTCTGGCTCAAGAATTCTCCATGAATTCTGCTGCAATACTTTTTGTAGGCATAAACACAAACAGTGCTTGAGAACAGCTTGCACCAACTGGACCAAACTTGTGCGTCTTCAAACTATTAAACCAACCCCACATTCTCCACCTCGATAGGAATTAGGCTGTAGCAACCGATACTTCCTCCACCAACTGCTCTGCAGAAACAAAGATCCTCTTGGCAGTGCTGCAGGCACACAACCTCAGTGACCAGGGAGGCGAGGATCACACCCCGTGCTCTGGCGGCTGCTACAAGGGTTGCATCTTTAGACACATCATCAGTGGCCTGTTAAAAAGCTACATCAGCTGCGCGCTTGCTCACGTCATGCAGCAGCTCTAACAGCTGGCAGCTGATCATATGGCAAGACATACACGGCGGAGGCTCATATACTGAACTGCTTTGCACAGAGACAGCTCGTACATCTCTGTGAAGAAAAACTGAGGCAGGTACAAAAAAAAAAAAATCCCTTTCACTTTATGGCTACCTTGTGTACTGAACAGCCTCCTCTCTAACTGTTCACTGCTGGTGGGCCTTAATTTCTGATAGTGAACATATGCATGATAGAACTAATAATAGAAGCACAAAGACTGCGTGGGGAGGGGAGGGGGGGTGGCTGTGCTCCCCTGGCAAGCACGATTTAGCAGGCTTGCATTTCAAATGGTCTGTTTAACTAATGCGCAGTAATTAGTTCTCCAGAAATGAGCAGGCAGATTACACCAGTATAGTGCCATCAAGGTGCATTCTGTAAGGAAAGACATCTGCACCAAACAGATGTAAAATTTCTGTGTACATTATTGTCCCTTTCAAAAAAAGAGACTATTAAGAAGTGACTAACCAGTGCTTAGCAGGACTGGTAAACTGTAGATAAGGATACCCAATCCGGAGGCAGCTGGAACTGGAAAGTCTGGTGCGTTAGTGCTGCACTGTGAGATTATTTTCATATTATTTTTTTAAGTTGAGTTAATTAGTTGGTGTTGAACACTGACGGCACATTCCACTTTAAGTTAGGATGTCCTACATAATCTCCCCGTCTTTATTTCTTCTCAGCAGTTTGAATTGCCCATTTAAAACGAGCACGCACCCTCAGTAAAAAGGCTGCAGGCTAACGGTAATGACGGTCTTATGATTCACTCCATAAATAGGTGTAGATGTGCCGTCTGATACGCAAACTCCAGTCTCAGAGGAGCCACACATTATAGGTAGACAGACCTGCTCACAGAGTATAAACAACATAAAGGGCAACACCTAGAACACTCTGTAGTGTCTCCGCGGCAGGACTAAGAGGTTAATCAGAATGGTTTATGTTGTGCATGTCGTTTTGTGAACGCACTTTCTTCCTCCGTTTTACTTTTAACGAGCCCATAAACAAAAATGACACGTACGCTCTATAAAAAATATCACCTACAAACTAGAAAATACTCTCACATTAAATCATTTTGGCTGAAGATATTTAAATTCTTGCATCAGTAAAACAAAACAGATCTACTGTTGACGTTTATGCGCCTGAAGTTACACTCACACATAGTTATATACAATCTGTTTTATAACAGATTGCAGTGCCATGCATGTACATGCACTTCCTGTCTGTGTGGCTTCCTTAATTGGCAGATGTATAAGCGGTTTGAATTGTAATACACTGTATGCTCACAGCTCTACAACAGAACCCAGCTGAGTTTATTAATTGGACAAAGTATATTAAAGCTGTTTTTACGACCACATCTGCTCGTGGATGTCGTCAGTACCAGCTAAATTGTATTCTTTAAAGTGACAATTCGTCAAGAGGCCTACTATAAAAATACATTTTAAATTGTATTTGCAGTGGTTTTGTATTTCAGTGATTGTTACAGAGCCATCTGCCATGTAGACTATTACTGTCATAAGCAATGCTGCAAATTTTGGCAAGTAGCTGCATATTTGGATGTAGGTAGTGAAAAGAAATGAAAAAGAATGGTGCCCAGCTTTAAGCCCTGCGGATCAGCTTTGAGCTAACCGAGCACACACATATCCAAAGTTCCCTCATCTCTTGTGGTGAGGAAAAAGTAATAACAGGACAGAAGATTAGCACAAAGTCACGACTATCTCTTACTGTTTGGGAAACATGCTCGAGCGAGCTTTACCTCGGACAGAAAATCACTGTTTGGATCGCGTACGCCCCTTATTCTGATTCTCTGTCAGCTCTTTCCTCTCCCTGTTTATCCATAATTCATTCCTGTGCTATACTGGGATCAGTTTAAGTTGCTTTATGATGCGGAGCTCATAGAACAGAACCTCCGCCCATTTGACAACCTGAGCAGACTGATGCACCAGCCTGAAGGAAATCCAGGCTACACGACCAATGGAAATAACAAGCCTCCTTGGAACTGCCAGTATCAGATAGAGAAACTTTAGCAGTCCACAGACGAAGCTTCTGGGTTGATGGGTAGAGAGTATTCTCACAGAGGGCTGGAACATATCCTCAACAGGATAAGCTGGTTAAAAGTTGGAAAGATTAATAGACGTCAAGTTTGCACATGTCTGTATGCAATTAGTGCACAACCCTTTGGCAGTTCATCATGAGTGCACTTACTTACATTCATATCACACTGTGTTAGTTTATGTTTTGCCAAAAGAAGCGAGGGATAAAAACACCCCGAATGACGGACATGAACTGAATATAACCCGCGTTGTGAAGCTTGATCTCTGATGTTAAAGAGAAAGTTTTGATTTGACGTGCTAGTTTCAGGACAAACCTTGGGAATCTCAGTCAGTGGGGTGATGCTTTGTAGTTGTAGTCCCAGTTTGTGATTTATGCCAACCTTACACCAAGCGACTTTTGAAGCGATTTCACTGTGGCAAACAAAGTTCCAATGTTAGAATAGCTTTTGAAGAGTTTTGCTGGAGTTATGACACACTCCAGTGATCTCAATCACATGGTGTAAGGTGGTCATAAAACTCACTCCGAGCTTGCTCAAAACATGTATAATACTTTTCTCAGCTCTCAGTCTTGGGTCGAGCAAATATTGAAGTTCAATAACGTGACATTGTCAACGACTCAAACAGGAAGCAGCAAACCAGGTAGACAGCAAACATGGAGGGGCCGCCAGGGAAGAGCAAGACTGGAAATAAGTATCGGTTCTCTTTAAGTACGGAAAAGCAGGAGAAACTGTCATTTAATTTGACAGCACTTAAAGGGAGTTAAGCCCTATTCAGACGCGATTAGTTTAACGTGGACACGTGGGGTAAAGTAATTATTAATAGTAATTATTAATTAATCATTACGGATAATGCCTGTGAAAATTACGGCAACTTTTACCTTCTGTAAAACAGTCTGGAGAAAATACCTCGGGTAATATTAACCCCGTGTGAACGCGTCCTCTGGAAAAATGTATGTAAATATTTCGTCACGTCCTGTTTACAGCTAGTTTTCCACGTTTTTTTTCCGATGATGGAGGCACTTGAAGAAGCATTCGGTGTTGTCGACAGTCATGATAGTGGACATTCTTCTAATGATGATGACGATCGCCTAATATAAATCCATATAGCTAATCGTTGTAATAAATGTAAATACAGGAAGCAACGTAGCACGCACATGCCGAACCGTGTTACCACTCCCATCTCTGGTGGAATTACGGCGACTTCTTGTCCCATGTGAATCAGACATCCTGTGGTAAACTAACATTAGTCCACATCCCTATGTAAAACTAATCCCGTCCGAAAAGTACTTTTGGTGTAGTATTTTCCACCAGGAGCAGGATGTAGTTGGAGCCCAGAAGATAATGACCCTGGAAGTCTTTGCAAAATCGTATAGTTTGTGATTGAAAACTTACATTGTCTTAAAATGTGAAGACTTTAATCTTTTAAAAGTATTTCCAAAGTCTTCTAGTGTATGGCTGATATAAAGGGTATATTTTTACATAAAGGTCTTGCCAAGAGAAGCTCTAAATAATTTATCGGAGTCCACTTCAGGCAGAAACTTTAACGGTTTAAGGTAACTTGTTTTTCTGCCCCGTTTTCTTTTTTAGGATCAGGTACAGTGGCTGAGTTAATTGAGTGTCTGATGACTTAACAACCACAGAGACTTGAGCTGACCTGCGTGGTCTCCCTCAACAAGACCTTTCAAGACCAATTAAGTAGGAATGCCAGAGCGGGCAGTTAGAGTCACTGGACGGCATTCTGAAAACTCCTGTTTGAACCTGTTAGTGGAGCAAAAACTTCAAAGTCAGACCGCGAGACGTCTCAGCACCCATAATTCCTTATTTGTATTTGGGATGGATTACCGCCTGGCACATTAAAATGCTTCAAATCATAACAGAAACTGAAGATTAAATGCATTTACAGGCAACACAGCACGCGCTGTTCCACACGTAAGAAGTGTGTGCACACCACACGTGACGTCCGTGTTGCATCTCAAACAATGCACTGTTTATTGTCCTAAATAATCTGCTCGCTGAGCATTTCATCAGAATGCTTACCGCAGCCCATCATATTCCGTGCGCGACTTCCCAAACAGCAGGTTTTTTCAATATTTATAACACATTCAGCAAGACAGATAGACAGGCGGCGGATGGATGGATGGATGTGCTCAGCACCTGTCATGAATGTCTGTTTTCAAGAAGACAACACACCCTGGCTGCACGGTGCATTGTTGTTTCTGTAAAATGTCACGTTAAAACATTGATCAGTAACACGGCTTTTTTAAAAAGAATCCTGAATCTGTTGTGGGGAAAATGGTTTTAAGTGCTGCGCCTACATTTGGACTGAGGCTCCTGAAAATTTTAAATGAGGAGCGTCGGTGCTCCTGGTGGAACAATCTAGTGTGGAGCCCTCACTGGCCTGGAGCTCCCACCTCCTATAGCCTCTATGTCTCCTGACAAAGACATAAAGCGAGAAAGGCTTTTAGTGGAAGAAGCCATTTTCTTTCAGGTGTTGTGATAACACACTCCTGGACAATACAACATGGAGTGAGTAAGCAGACAGGCAAGAGCTAGTTTTAATAACACTGAATACCTTGTCTGACAATTACATAGAGAGCATTTTAACAGGGAGTGCTTTTCACAGTGTGAGCCCTACCTGATAATTTACTCCAATTCATACTGGCCGTACCTCACTGCGACACATGAAGCAGATAATGCCAACGACCTGACTTGGCAGCACAGGATTCCTAATTTACTCGGAGGTCACGACCAACAGTTGCGTGCATCCACTAATACTTGAAGTCAGGCTGCCTTTGCTTGAGGGCTGAAGCAGAGAATGAGACGGCGAATGCGAGATAGTGAGACTTGTTGCGTCCAGCTAGGGGTTGTTTCATTTCAGCCTGACATGGGATAGCAGATTAGAGCCCCCTGCACTGTGTTGCTTCGGCGTGCACGTGTGCTCCTGTGTGTTTTCCCGCTCGTGCGCGCCCCCCCAGCTTTGTTTATGTCCGCGTACGAGCCCTGACCGTCTATCAACTCCTCGCAGCGCCCTGCAGTGTTCCCAGGCACCAATTATGGTGGGACTTGTCCCTTTTTCTTCTGTATTGGAAGTGATGTGGCTTGGCCTACAGGGTCGACACCACCACTACTACACCCACATATCTGCAGAGATCCTGCCAGCGCCCGCGGCCCTCCACCGCAATCCTGGAGAAATGATAATTATGACATCCGCCCACTCAAGAGGCAAGAGATAGTTCAACTCCCTTGCCCCTTGTTCCAGCCCTTTTTTTTTTTTGACTGATTCAATATTCTGTGGGCTTGCGCTGCCTACTTTCTCCGTGTCATAGAGAGGCAGAGGCTCTCCAATATATCTGCAGGCTCCCTCTGTCTGAAAGTAGTGTGCTTTAATAAAGTTTCACAATGCCCCCTTCCCCTGTTTCACCCCTGAGCTGATACTCTAAAAACTGCAGACTACTCTCGCCGGTCAGACCAATTTCCTTTGGCATTTTCACACCACCTATTCAAACACACACGTCTGTGTTTCTCCTCGCTGCGAGCCATTTGCTCAATAGGGGTCTAATCAACAATTTTCTGTTGTTGCTTGATTATTGGTGTCGAGCCACTGGTTTCCTTTAAAGCAGGAGAGAAGAGAGAAATGGCTGTCATTATAAATGCAAATAATTATTTGCAGACCTTAATAGAATTTTCTCTTTCTTTTTTTGGTGGCAGCACACAGAAGTCCCTTTGTGAATCATCCTTTTTGCATAATTTGTGAAATTGTCCCACATGTGTCTCCACACACAAACCATTCATCTATAATTAATCTTATAATGCTCAGTTGCATCAGGCTTAAGAAGCCCATACATTATGGTATGGGAAGCTATTAGATTATTAACCACTGATTCATCCAAGCAAAGAATTGGGACCCAACCTCAATTATGCATTTTACAACTTAAAGCTAATGACGCTTATTCCCTTCATTAACTTGCGCTTTAATTGGAGTGTAACCTCACATGCGGGACAAAGTGCAAACACATTGAAGATATAGTTAATGTGCACAGATTATGGCTGCAAATGAGATTAAGAGACAGAATGTGCTTGAGATAAAACGGCCTCCTCTCTGATTGGCTGTCCCAAGTCGTGATGCGGTCCCCATTAAACACCTGTGACCGCTGACTGTAATTATAAATATTCATACGCAACTATTAGCCGTGGCTCAATGCCAAAAAAAAAAAAGAGAGAGAGGAGGCACTGGGCACCCGAGCAGATTTCTATTACCGCAAAGAAAAATAGATCCACTTTAAGTTGCATGGATTTCCAGTGGGGTGATAATAAGCAGTGCACAGGCGCAGCACCAGTCTTGATTACCATAAGCCTGCACAGCGCCGTAGGATACAGTAACTGCGCGTGGCACATCGCCAGGTGTGTGCTCGAGGTAATGGAGCCCCCACAGGAAAACTCACTCTGTTACCTTGCTGTCAAGTCCGAGCACTTTTCACTTCACTTCATCTCTAGTGATGAATAATAAGCTTTGTGTTGACGCGTCAGTCACACACACACGCACACGCACACACACATTTCACAGGAATGCACTTTTTTATGGTTAAAATGGAACACACTGTAGCTAGTTGGAACCTGCCCATAATGGACACCTGGATTCCTTGCTACCTAAGCTGTGTCATAATACAGCAGGATGACACCCTCCATAAAGCCCACCTGCTCCAAAAAAAGTCATTACGCACAATACAGTGTCAGATTTAACACACACACTCACACACACACACACACACATGAATATCACAAGTGACTCTTTTGCGCTGCTTACCGTCTATAATTGATGCAAACAAGGGAAGGCTATTCCAAATTTCACCGTACTGAGTCCATCAGTATATACAGGGAAGCGACGCATTGGAGAGGGGCAAACCTCCACAACACTTTCCCCCCCTTCTCCTTTCAAAAAACACAAGCCTGGCGCACGGAGAAACTTCACAGGCTCCGTCAGTCCTCACTTGTCCTCTCCGGCTTCCACAGTCTTTCTCGGGTCTGACAACGCTGTCACACACTGTGCGACTAATTATTCCCTTGCGCCAGGCGCTCGCGGTGAGGTTTCACTCCGGTCCCGGGATGATTGAGCGTCGCCCTCCTCCCGCAGCCGCCTCGGAATTAATTATGATTAAGTTGCAGGTTCGAGACACGGCAACAAAACACTGCTCTTCAAAAAAAAAACAAAAAAAAAAACCCCACAACAGAATATATTTATTCTTTTACAATCCACTGTGAAGGGTGAAAGCGCGCACCGTGCCCAGCTCTTGCGCCGCGCCGCGCGCTCTGTGTAGTTAACCAATCTGCGATGTATTGGAGTTGCTCCGTAATTTGCATGCTGTAGAGGTGGACTACAGAGACGGGAAGCTGCGTCAAGCCAGGCACAATGAAAAGAAGGGTTTCCACTGCCTTTCACAATAAAACCCACAACACACAGCATTTTCCCACACAGCTCCTCCAACAAACCCAACCTACCACAGCAGCTTCACGCTTACATACACAATCTACCTCCGTATTTTGTAACCAGAAAAAGAAAATCAATCCCTCCATCTTCAAGCGAGCACTGAAACATAAATCCAGTGATTTTATTTAGAAGGGAGAATCAACTTCCGGGGTTTCCCTGTCTATATCTGGATGTTTGATACAGCTGGGAAAGCTCTGTAACAGTTACACAGAGCTCCTCCTCTTGGAGGTTCTTACAATACCAAGGCAAAAGAAAACTTGCATTGATGGGCTTTAAATAGCCTGGCTGCAGCACCGTGCCTAAAAGATGAAACTAATGCTGTATAAAAGCATTAACCGACGCATCCAGAACACTGATTAATGATCCAATCAGTAGATAAACACTCCTCTGAGCCACACACAAAACATGGGGGTATAAATCAGAGGGAGTTTGTGGGGGATCAGAGTTGACAGAAATATCACACGCCTTCCATCATGCTGCGACTTAAGGCTCAAGCTGGTTTGTGTCCTTGAACGAGACTCTGAAGTGCAAACAGATCCAGCCTGACCCCTGACCTCCCCGTGGCGCAGGAGCTGGTAAAGTATGTCATTATTTCAGCTCGTGCTCCTGTGCGTCAAAAGCCAAACAGCTTGATTTATCAAAAATACAGGCTAGCGACTGATTCATCTCGGCTCGGATCACTTTCAGATGGGCCGCCGCGTGAAGCCAAGTGGGTTTGTCACAGGGTTTGTGTAACTTTACCTCCCATCTGGATGCATCATAGAGTGGTGCAAGTCCTCAGCGGTGACCCAACCCGGATAGATCTTCTCAAAAGGAGGTGGTTGGAGGATTGAGGAGGCGAGGGTGAAAAATAACCTTGAGAAATACTTCTTTTGGAGTTATCGTGGAATGAAAAACGAGCCGATGCATCACTTATTAATTCATTTACACAACCTGATATCATCTTCAAGCATGTTCTGTGTGCAGATTTGATCAATTAGACAAAATTAAATCAATATTTGACTTTAATGGCTGTGATAATGTTTTTAAAAGGAAGCGTTTTGCAATGTCACTCTCCAAATAACTCCCCCGCCTGGTGTCTTGCTCTCTTTCAGAGGAAATATACTGTATTCTCTCAGCAATAAAAAATGTTTTCTTACTACTTTCTACAGTGGATTTCCTGTTAATGAAAGTCACAAAGCCATTAAGCACCAGCGTCAGTAAGTTCTTTATGTGCTGTTCCAAAGCAGTCCAGGTGCTTTATCACACAGGCTACTAATAACAAATAAAACACAAAGATAAGATGCATATCTGTTTTGTATTTGCCTTTGTGGACGTGGACGCGGCCCACACTGGGTCTTGATGTGGCTGTCATCTTAATTATTTATGTCTTTTTTATGTATCTGTTGTTTGATCACAGAACGAGGGGCTTTTTGTTCTCAATCAAATTAAATATTTGCCCTGCGGATGCACAGAGGGACGTCAGCAGACCATGTCGTGCACACGGTGCTTGTTAGACTTGGGCGGAGGTTCATGACGAGAACATGGAAAAGCATAAATAACTTTATTCAAAACTGTTATTCAGAACTATATTTACAATGCAAATGACATGTCAGACTTTGTGCCGCACGTTTTACATTGGACCTTGACAGGAAAACACTGAGCACGGTACGCGGGGCAAATGCAACAGGGCCGTAGACACCTATTTAACATTGGAGGGGGCCCAACCCTCAAGGGCGGTTTGAAGGGAATTCCTCCCTGGAGAGTATTTAGAGACAAAAATCAACCAACGTCCCACTAACAGCTGTTTCATGCACTGTATTGCTTTGCTAGCGTCTTTGATAAACCTAAAGCTAAGCAGTGCCCAGCTGCAAAACGGGTGTTCTCTACCTGGGGTAATGCCATGGTTGCATTACGAAGCAAACGTTACTTATTATTATTCTCTATTTACAAACCCACACCGGCGGCATGTCGATGCATCGACATGACGCGCCACGGCACTTCGCTATTGTCCTATTTTCCAGCGTCGCCGCCCTTGAAAAAGCACTTCTTTTTCAGACAAGCCTATTTTGTATTTCCCAGCTCCCATAGTAGCAGCTCTGTTGAAGAGCAGAGAAGAAGAACTTTGGCGCCATCTATCATTTTTTTAGTGTCGTTGTTTGGTCTGGTCTGGTTGTCGCGGTCATCCTGCGTTGTGTGTTTTATTTCTCTTCCTCCGTCTTCTTCCTCGTCTTTTGTTCTAATTGTGGAGTGGAGTGTGCAATAGAATTCGGGTTGATGCCCCGCTGGTGTGTTTTGGACTTCAGGTGAGTTAGCAATTTGTCAAAGAGGCCACGCCCCCAGTTATACATAATTTCGGAATGGGAAAACTAGCTACCAAGACTAAAACCGTTTTACGTTCCAGACTGTAAACAGCTGTAAAGTTGGACATTTCAACATGGGGGTCCGTTGGGATTGACTCACTCTTGGAGCCAGCCTCAAGTGGCCATTTGAGGAACTACAGTTTTTGGCACCTCTGCACTGGCTTAATTTTTCAGCCCCTGAGGTTGCTGCTTGGTGCAAACTACATAACGAACTCCAGCACACTTAATATTGAACCCATAATAGTCGTAATAATGGCAAATTGTTACATGTTTATTCATGATTATAATAACATTTGCTCATGATTATTTCCGATGGCTGTGGATGGTTGCCTGTTATTTTTCTTGGGGGTGGTATGTGCATACTACAATATACAACTGCATACATATACAATAGTGCAATAATGCCACTACAGCAAATACTAGTCTGGTGTAGCTCACACTGTTGCCCTGTTCTGAGAATTTAAAGGGATGTTGATGCAACCTGGTGCTATTTCTGAAGCTGTATTTAGTGTATGTAGTTTATACTTGTGAGCAAATACCCTGCAAGTGTCTCTCAGGCAGGGCTGCATGTCTATTGTGACAACTGTGCCTGTTTTTTTTGGATGTGTCATGATTTTTGAGAGTTTCCCTTTGCCACGTTACATAATCTTGCAGTGTTGGCATAGCAGCAACTCAAGCAGCAACATATTGAAAGCAATTAGTCGTACAGTAGCTCTAGTTGAGGCTGTCAACACGGATGCTGAAGCCGAATTAATTCTATTTAGGAGAGCTGTTTTCTTTTTATTATTATTATTATTTTTTAAAATGTTTGTTTTTCACCATGGGAACCGTAAGATTTCCCTGTGTTATAGTTTGAAGGCTTTCAGATACTGAGCCAAGTGCCCTGGGCTGCAATGCATGCATCGGGGTTTAACATTTTGTACACTGAACGCCATCATTAAAACTAAAAGCAAACGGGGAAAGTAGGGTGACACTCACAAAGGAACTGTCTGTTGGCAACAGTTCAAACACATCTGTCCTATTTTTATAATAATCATCATATACTTAACGGCAAAAAAAAAAAAAAAAAAAGCTGCTTCCCTGCATCCACAATGTGATCCCACGTCTTTTTCTGATCCGTAATGAGTGCAACGTTACCTCTCTGTTACCTCTATATATTGAAAGGGACACAGCAGCTATTGTATCAACTCCATTTCATGCCTCCCACTCGTCTGATAAAGCAGCAGATATACTGTGAGTTTGGAGCTGGAAGAAAACCTAGAGATGCACAAGGGCAGGACGGCATTAGCCAACAGCATTAGCAAGACTTCATCCGACTGTTCTCATGTTAGACGTGGGCTTTTCAGCCTCTGTTATATAGTGAGTATCTGGTTTTGTTAGTTTCTTAGTTACAACTGCTCTTATGCATAATTTAAGAGCTCTCAAGTCACAGCTTTCTGAGGCAACTCTTGTATTTTCTGAGAGCTGAGTGTCTTCTGAAGATCGTTCCTTTGCTAAACAGAGGTTTTTTACATAATATTTTGCATAATGGCTCTGTAACAATATGCACAATTATCATCAATGCATTCCACAGCTGTTTGTCTATTTTTGTTCCTCTGCCAAGGTCATATTCTCTGCTGCATTTTAGGAAACAAAAGCCGTAGATGTGTTCTTGGCTTTGTTTGGACCTCGAGGCATACAGATTTTGCGACCCATTCAGAGCCACATCCTCCCTGCGCCTACTTTTAGTACTTCTCATGTCACCATCACTCATCTTCACGGAAGTACCGCGGTACGCAAGAAGCCAAAGGAGTAAAACACTGCTGTGTGATGACATCCGAAAGACAGGGCGACTTTTGCTTATGCTGCAATGAGAATCTTTTCCCAAATAATGGAAGATCCTCTCACTCTCTGTATGTGTGTGTGTGTTTTTGTCTTGGCCCAGGGAGCTAGCCCACCCACAGTCCTACGGTGCACAATTTGTGTGCTGCAGTCTGAGATGTCTCACATGCTCTGCATCAGGGATCCTTATGAGGTAAAAAAAAAAAAGGACCCAGACTGGGTAAATTTAGTCTCGCTCCTTGCTGCTTCTCCTGTCAAAAAGGAGACCCGCCAGAAACAGGCCTTCCAGTCCAAACTTTACAGTCCAATCAAGTGTTTTACGCTGTTCACCTCTACCGAAAAAGGGACCACGCTTGTGAAGTCACAGCCCAGTTGCCAGGAGCGATTGTAAGCACATTTTTGCAAACCACAGATATATTTATACATTGCATACAAACTGTATACTGTTTCTGAAGTGACGTAGTATATGGGCTGATTCTGTCACTGGGAGGGGGGCTAGTGGATGGTGTGATACCTCGGCGAGATGGCTGCCAAGCTGCAGATAGATGTTCAAGACCAAAAAACAACAAAACAGGTTGTGTTTTAGTGACCATCTGTGGCGCTTCCACGGGTGTTTGTGGTATTTTAACACATTGAAGTGTTTTCCATCAGCATCTGAGCCAATGAAAGTGGGTGTTTTTCCATCAACCTGTCTCTGCTTTTCTAGCAGCATTTGAGCCACAGGACCTGGGTGTTTTTTACCGGCTTGCCCCTGCTTTTCCAACACCGATTTGGCCACCAACCAGGGCATTTTTCACCAACCCATCCCTGCTTTTCTAGCAGCATTTAAACCACTGGATAAGGGCGTTTTCATCGACACATCACAGCATGTCCCAGCGGTGTCTGAGGGACCAAATTCGGTGTTTTCCAACAACCTGTCCCTGCTTTTCTAGGGGCGTTTGAGCCACCAAACCTGGACATTTTTCACCGCCCCCTCCCTGTTTTTCCAGTGACGTGAGAGCCACTGAATCAGGGTGTTTTTCACTGATACATCCTGGCTTTTCCCCACAGCATTTCAGCCACTGACCCGAAGTGTGTTTTAACAACCCGTCCCTGCTTTTCCAGCAGTTTTCGTGCCACCAAACGGGGGTATTGTAAGCCAAAACGTGACCTTTTCCTCTGCAAAACGAAGCAGTTTTTGCGTTCGAATCAAACCACACCATCTCCTCAGCGTTGTCTGGAGAAGTAAAGACGTTTGTAGGAATGTCCAATGCCAGCATTTTTTTCCTGGTGATTGGGTTGGAAGTCCACAGGCTGACACTGTTAGATTAAGGTCAATAAACACTGTTTTGTCAGCGCTCAAAACCAATTCCAGATGTATTGTACGGCAGGTTCATACTTTACATACTCCATCCTTTCATAAACTTAATGATTACACACTGTAGTACACTTTTGTATGACTAAACCAGAAGATAAAACTCTAAGATGGCCATATCACATGATTTTCCATGTTGTACCAGAATAGACATTTTTAGCCGCTGTCAGTGCTGTGCTGAGTGCTGCAGTGTCCTGTCTCTGAAGCTTATTTAACCTAGGTTTGCACATCTGTGTCCTAATGGGATGCTTCCATGTTCCATTTTCCCCCAGAGGGGCAATTTAGTGCCCCAGAGTGCCCCTCTTGTCAGATCAGTGCTCCTCTGGTTAGCCCAAGTGCCCTTGTAGTTAGCGTGATTGTTCTTTTAGCCAGACTAATTGCCCTGTAGCTTCCCCGGGGCTCTTGTGGTCTAACCAAGGGCCCTTTTGATGAGCACAAATGCAGATAGGTGTGATTTTAGGGTGAAAAATTAACCCATAGCCTAATTCCTAACATAGAAAGCATCGATGCTGGACTGGCAGCTTCGGCAAGAAAAAGTCATTTCGACACCATTTCCTAACGATTGCATTTCAAGCATCAGATGGCGTATTGTTCATGGAAAGAGAAGCTGTATCAGTGCTCTTCCCCCCACTGCTGGCAATGGAGTAAGATGGCTGAGTCACTTAAATAAGGTCAGTCTCGATACTTTTGATAATGCTACTTGTCTCCTATCACTCAGCTATTGTTAGCGCGAAGCAGCAGACGATGAAGCGGCAAATCACCCCGGGACACATGGATGACTTTCTACGCTCTTATCACCTGTCCTCTAAAATCTGTTCAGTCTCAAAAGACATCTTTTCATGGTACCCGTAGCAACAGTTACATAATGTGGTCGGACTTGTTGGATGAGGAGAGTGAAATGGAAACACAGGGTTGCAGAGGATAAATCACAAGACACCGTCTCCTCTTGGCAGTAAACAACTCGCATGACATTTGCATTTAGTATTTACCGTAATAGCTGCCAGTCAAGTTGTGAGAACACACACGTGTAACTTGGTTGATATTTGCACATGCTAACTAATCTGTTGACGGCGCTTTTCATCGTGTCATCTAAGGTCTGCTGTTTCTGCCTTTTGTTAGCATAATGACTTAGCATTGACTGAGTTTCAAACCCTGCCTTTTTGACAAACAGATGTGAGATGAGAGGAGCATGCTAATTTCCCTTGCTGACTCAGGTCCAGGCTTGTAGAATATTTGATCACTACGCTCTGGCAGTTAAACCTGTCCTTGTGGTGTCATGCAACGAAGGAGTGTGATGTTTTCATCCAGAGCTAAATGAAAAATACAGAGATATCTGCCATTTAAAGCAGTGTGACAGTTTGATAGTTCAATGGTTGGTTGCCAGAATGATTTATTTGAAGCTAAATGTAGCGTCTTGATAATTCAATGGATCACAGCCAAAATCCTCAATTTAAAGCTAAACGTAAAATAGAGATAAGTGTCATTTAAAGCAATAAAGCATCTTAATAGTACAATGCTCCATCCATAGCCAAATCCCTGAACTCAAAGCTACATGGAAATTTGAAGTTTCAAATACAGTTTGTGGTTTATTGTTAATCATTTTAATACAAAGCACGATGAGGCGTGGAGGGTTATGTTCGGTAGTGTATGTTCTTAATTGAAAACATAACTGCTGCTACAACATGCTTTTCTTGAACATCCACTGACAATGACGTTTCCTTTCTACCTTGTTGCTTTACCTGTGGTTAGCGATGATTTATGGCTTGTAATGACATTCCGCTGCATACTTTAGTTATTAAATTTTTCCTTTGGTGGTTAATTAAAAAAAAACAAAACTAAAATAACAAAAGCAAAGCAGCGCTGCAGGCGATTGGACCTTAATTGTTTTGAGCGTGTGAACTTGTTTAATTTCACCCTCTTTGTTCACACTTATCACATTTGTCCTGTGTTGTGCTGCTGGCTTGGAAGCACAGCACAGCGGAGTTTCATGGTTTCAATCCCAATCGTTCTTTAAAATGTCAAACATTTACGCCACTTTCAGACACTTTCTTTCGTTCATTCTGTCAGGGCTTTGTTCTCGGAGTATGGGTGGCGCTTTGTTTTCAATTCCACTTTTACACTGTTATTGTGACAAGAGGGCAGAGGTGAACGCATGGCAGCCAGATGCAAAGGCACCGAGGACGGGGAACATGGCAGGTGTCGGATTTGATCCCGTTCCCCTGAGGGCGACACACTTCAAGTGTATGACAGAGTGTAAGAAAGCAGGTGCCAATGGCTACCTGGCCCGGTGCAGAGATCTGACAGGAAAGGACAGAAAAACACAAATGCTGCGTTACTTCCTATAGGCAGTATGAGGTGCAAGGTACCAGAGCATTGAAACAAAAAAACATGTGCTGCAAGCCTTCTTTTTCTCAACACATTTTTTTTTTCGTCCTGAAATGCTCTTTGAAACCAATTCCCTTACTAGTTTCACACAGTGTGAGAAAATCTCCACACTCAACACCAAAGGAAATAATACACTAAAAAACTCAAAGAGGTTTGACACACTTTGGTCCGTTGCAAGCATTCACTCTCTCTCTCTCTCACACACACACACACACACACATGCACTCAACAAGGCAAAAGTTTGCAGCATGGGATTCTGGCACCTTCTAATGGGAGCTAATTGAGCACACCTGTGTGCTGCAAGGGCACATGGGAAACACAGCTGAACATCGTCAGTTCTTAAAATCCAAAGTTCCAAACACTGATAAGCCTTAAAAACAAATGACAAATCTCAAAAATGTCAGCAGCAATTTTTATTGAAATCAATGGGAAATCAAGACAGTTATTACAAACATATACGAAACAAACACTGATAGTTCAGGAGTCCATTGGCAAAATCCTTAATTTAAAGCTTAATGCAAAATACTGCACAGAGACAAGTGCTGTTTAAATCAGTACCGCACCTTGATAGTACAATAGTCCATAGCCAAAACCTTTAATTTAAAGCACATGGAAAAAGTTCACTTTGAAAGGTTCATAGCCAAAATCCCTATTTTACAGCTTAGTGCAAAATACTATACAGATGTAAGTGCCATTTAAATCATTGTAGCATCTTAATAGCTTAGAGATTCAAAGCTAAAATCCCTAATTTAAAGCCGAATGAAAAGTGCCATTTAAATCATGGTAGCGTATTGATAGTTCAATAGTTCAGTCAAAACTCTTAATTTAAAGCAAAAAGTGGAGGTTTAAAATCAGTTTGGGGTCATTAAAGGATAATAATTCATTAGAAAATATTCATATAAGAAAATATAAGAGTATTGCATTGACATGGAAAAACCGCCAAGTGAAAAACAAGTTCAAACACTCGTCAAATCTATGGGATGGCGCTGATGCCAAAATATATTCCTTATCTCCAGATGCGATCATAACATGGCTGAACATTCCGAACATAAAGTTAACTTTCTGAAGATCAAGCATGATGTAAGCTCTTGCTTCGCGACGTCTCTTTGCAGGAAGAATTAGCACATCTTTGTAAGTTACAGCAGCAAGGGACAAATTACTCCCCCACATACAGACCCAGCTAAGAAAATGCCTGCAGGTCTAATGTATTTTTTTGCGGACTTTACATCACTTTAACCTTCATGCAATAAGAATTCGATTAATGCTAACCTCTGATCAATGCAGACATACCCTGACATCCGACTATTAGATCTGTTCAACCATTTTAAATTACACCAACTAAAGTAAACCCTCGACATAAAATACACAGTGCTCTGTCCTTGAGTCGAAGTCAAGCCAACTTATCTCGCACATGCATTACTCATGCTGCCTGAACCCCATTGATCTATTATTGAGCCAAAATCTTATTAGCAATCCAATCCCATTTGTCATACAATGCCCTTCCCCTCAGCATTATGCCTCTTTTACCTGTGCCGCATGAGTCATAAGTGCTCTGTGAAAGCTCCTGATAACGTCGACCTCAGATTTTCCGTCCTGTGAACACCTGTCTGCTCTCCAGAGGTGTTCATTTGACACCGTTCCAGTTAACCTCAAGTGAGACCCCGCGTCCTGCACCACACCCCCTCCACTACAAAAGATGACTACCTGGGCAATATCCTGCTTATTGTCCACCTGGGACGACTTTTAATTAAAATCTAACGCTGCTTTTGTGTTTTTTAACAAAGCAACCGGTGCTATTGTAATCAAGCTGGGCGCCACCTCCGCTTTCTGTGGCTTCCTTTATTGACTGGTGATCTATGAGCCACTTCCAGGTAACGCAGCCGATGACTAACCTTTCCTGACCTGTGAGTGCAGCTGACGTAAATCCTGGTGAAAGAGGACAGCTTGTTTCACTGATGAAGTGGCTTTGAGAGAGATCGGAAGTTGCCCCGGGGTGCGAGCCCTCTGCCACATGGTCCCTCGGTCTATTGCTCTCTGATTTCGGTTTTATTTCGCTCGCGGTGGCTGTCACTCTGCATGTCTGCCCCTACACTCCCCTGTCCTCCCATTCTAGCCTATATTTTGCTGGAGCCACATGCAGACCGTTTGGGTCATTGTGCAATTGGTGACTAGTTTGGTTCAGTAGTCTGGACAGAAACGAGCGTCAGTGTTGCGTTAATTGCAATAACCCACACAACTCCATACCTAACATTTGTCATGCAGGTGCACTCCTGATTTGTGGGCTTAATATGAAATTTATACTAAAGACATCCATGACTGCTTTCATTTTAAACACCCAAAGCTCAGAGGGTGAACTGGGGGAATGCAATATGTTGGCACAAATTAACCAGTGCATCTATTTGTCATGAGAATTCATAAAAGATTAGAAGGGGGAAAAATGTCAATTCCACTGTTTTCCATAAACCCCATATTAAATATCAGCAAATCATTGCAGTCTTGAGGGGACTATGTGTTGCTAATTGTTAGTTTTGGTGGCCCTCTGCTGGCAGTTTGGCAGAACAACATTTGACACTGAACATTGTTTGATGGAGTCAGCCTGAAGCACATAAACGCCATTGCTGCTGATCTCGTCCCTGTAGTGCATATATTTTTTAAGGTATAACTCAAATTGAATTCAATTGAAAAGGCAAAATAAATCAGTATCCGGTTAAATATTGTCATTAATCCGGCAAGGCTGCAAAGGATTAAAACAAACAAGTTATATTAAGGATGATTCTATACTATTTTTAGATTTATGGACACAGATGTTTTATACAATGGAATACTGTACATTATGCATATACTGCAGTTCTCAAAGGGAGTTAGAAATGTGCCAGCAGCCCCCGCAGCACATGCAGCTGTACAGTTCTTCTGCATCTCCTGTTCTGCTCTGTTTACTAGCTGATTATTTGCAAGGACAAATAAGAAGAAAAAAAATCCAATGAAACTGAAATAATACTGTCTTAGTCTCACTTTAGTAATTAATGATTGCAGTCGGTTTTGTGGAGATTTAACTTTGTGGATTAAAGGAAGCAGTTAATTGCTTTTCCTTTTCTGTCCTGTTTCAGTGTTGCCTCACCCAGCACATTTTGAATGAGAGACAGTGTGCAGCCAGCCTAGATAGATTGCAAGTCTGAGGGCCCTTTCATAATTGTTTAAGTGCCAAAACAAGTGCAGAGCGCTAGGATTTGGGCACATGGCCCAAGTTGGTCTCTCTGAAACCAACCAATTCACGCCAAAGTTGTCTCAAACCGGTCCTTTCATGTCAGCATTGTGTGCGCCGGAAACATGGTAGGACAACAACAAAAGTTAAGACAGCGGTAGGGTGAATGGGTCCAACAACCAGCTTTCGCTTCCCATAAGATTGTTAAAACCAAACCCCTTCTTTTTCCTTGGCTGTTGAAGGAAAAAAAAAACATCAATTCACAGTATTGTACCAACGTAGTGTGTTTATTTTGAAAGAGACTGTTTCTTGAGTGAACACAAGTGTATTTTGAAAACAGATGCATGCACCCATCGGTTTGTGGAATTCCTTTTGGGGGCCTCATGTTTGGCATTTTGGATTTCTGGAGCCGGAAGTGACCACATTTGGCTTGAAAGGCTAACCCAAGGCTAGCTGCTAGCTTGGTTAGCATGGTGCATTTACGGCTATGGTTACCTGTTGAAATGCAAATTTCGCTAGTGAAAAAGAGTCTAGAAACCATTCAAACAAAATGTAACACTTCCCTGAAATACTGAATTTCAGACTCCTTGGGTTTGTTTTTTCTTGCAACCAAACATTGAACAGGAGTTTTCAAACGTTACATTTAACTTTCGTAACGTGAAAACACACTCACCTTGCAACAGCTGCAGCTATTCTCTGTGAATCTGGGGTTATGGCCCGGCTACATTGGCAAATCATGTCTCCATGGTAGCCACTTGTCAACTGATGACCCCATCTGTCACTTAAAGCCAGGCTATAAATATGTTTATTTCAGCTTTGAAGTATTTTATTGACTCACTCTTGGAGCCAGCCTCAAGTGGCCATTAGAGGAACTGCAGATTCGGTACGTTTGCTTCATTTTTCGGCTCCACAGATTGCTGCTTGGCCAATTACAGTGGCATATGACGACAACATATAAATATAAATATTCATTTTTTTAATCACAACAAAACCACCAGCCCATATAAGAACTTACACAACACAATATCATTTAAATATCTAACATTTATTGTTGATATTTGTTCAATTTATTCTCATATACAGCATTTTCTGTAATTTCCAAGATCCCACAGTTTCCTTATCTTGTGGCCCACATACCTTTCAGAGCATTCTCTGTGGGGTGGGAAAATGCTGACTTGTTTTCATGCTTAAAATATGATCAAACTTTAAGGCGAGTATAGAACATCAGCCTTTAAACAGCCATAAGTCATAACCAGAACGCCATCGATCTTAGTCCAAAAGATTTATGGGACAGCTTCTAAAAGATGAGTAAAGTGATTCCAGGTGAGTCTACTTCTCAGGTCATCCGTGACTGAAAGGAAGTCATCCACGAAAACGGCCTTACAGTGAGTCAGCCGCCCACACCTACTCAATCAGATTAACCCGGCAAACCTTTTACTAACAGAAGATTTTTGGGGGCGAGAGTCAAACTGCCATCCAGCTAAAGTGAGTCACATACTGCACCTTAGACTGTTGTAGAGCAGCAGCATTGGCCCACTGTATTTCGAGAGGGGACGCAATCGAGCTCAAAATAACAACAAAAAAACATGCACCCACAGTCATTATTGGCTCGTTCGTAAGTAGGAACAAGCACCACAACAACAAAGTATCTCTTAATAGTCTACTTCAAACACTGCATATTTGTGCCTAAGCAGAAATACACAGTGTGTTTGGGAGTATTGGCTCACTGGACAAAAGCAGCAGCCCTGAATTTCATGCACATACACACACTGGCACACACCATCTTTGGGCCTCAGCTGCAGGTTGCCCTCCACTGGCAATTACTTTCATCCACAGACTGTGACCAGGAACTGTTACCCTTGGGGTAGGCACACACACACACACACAAGCGCACACACAAACCCACACACACACACACACACACCGCTAACCTGCTGAATGCTGATTCTGGGCTTCTGCCTGTGCAGCTTTGGTTCTGACTCTGGTCCTGATCCCTTCCTGCACAGTGGCAATCCTCCTAAATGCACCCTGATGGCTGCGTGGTCACTGGTCCCTGCCCGACCATGGCGCTCAAACTCATAAAGACATGTGCACACACACACACACACACACGTACACACTCACACACATACACACACTGGTTTACTGGGACGAAGCTTTTAGTGCCCCAGATATACATGGATGAGGTGATGACGCATGCATACACCCACAGATCAGCAAAGTCACTCATATACAAAAACACACACATAGGAAAACTAACCTGCATGAGCTTTGAAGTGCCTTGAAGACAATTAGAGTGAAAGCAAATAGTGAATGAGGACTTCAGGGAGTAGGGATTAGGGCAGCAGTGTTTGGCTCTAAGGATTAGTTCAGGGGTGCAGGGCGCTTTAAAAGCAGAAGATAAGCTCTCCAACAACTAAAGGTCACTCACCAAACAGATTGAGTGCTTAGCAAGGATGAGAGGAGATCTTAGTGGCAGCCAGGTAGAGTGCAGAGAGGAGAAAGTGGGTGTGAGGCTGCACATGTATCTACTGTATACATTCAGTGTGTATAAAAAGGATGCCAGGCTTCATAATGGAGTCGACCTCCTGAGATTGCAAGAAAACCGCCAGCTCTTCTTCGAAAGTCAAAGTCATAACACAAGACCTACAGTGGGCGGCCGCTCTGGGCAAGGACCTTCAGCACAAACCCCACTGTCAGGTGTCTGACCCACCCTGACTCCCCTGCCAGATCAGCAAACTTTCTGTTACTGCCCTTACACGGGTTAGACTCAGCACTGCGGCTCGCCTGTGATAAGTAGCTGACTGACAAGTGCACTGAAAATTGCTTCTTCTTCTTTTTCCATTTTATGGAGGTTGGCAAGCAGCATTTAGGTGCATTACTACCACCTACACTGAGGTTGCTGATGCGCTAGGTAGCTTTTAAAGAAAGCCATTAACAGAAAAAGGGAAACCCCACAAAAACAAGGAAGAGTAGAGGTTTATGTGCCAGGGCTCAGTGGTGCCCCTAAAGGGGGGCCAGGGAGGACTATTGCCACTCTGATACAATTGTTTGCCCCCAGCAGCCCCGAACAAAAATAATCCTACGCAAGCATGCGCACAGCTTGTTGGGGGTAAAAAATGCTCAAATCTAGGCTAAATTTTGGTGAGGGAACACCTGGCGATGTGTATTGTCAAAGAAATCCCTTTAACTCTCAATTCAACATATCTGATTATAATGGGCTCCACGGGTATCCTTAAGTCCCCCCTAAACTCAAGAAGGCTTGTTCCCAGTAAATGTCGTCCTTCGAATTAAAGCTGTATATTTTATTTTCAAGGAAAAGGACAACCAGCCTTTTAAAAGACCAATTAATTGTCTAACATGTAGTTACAGAATACATTAAAACAGGATTGTTGTTGAACTTAAAATGTTAATTGTACTGGTATCAGTCCATGCACAACAGATAATTCATAATATTATTTGTGAAAAACAACTTAAAACAAATACCATATCATTGTAGTTTTCAATTATCCTGCGAACTTCGACAGCATAATAGAATTCCTGAAATTGTAGGCGCATGGAAGGGCAGAGGGATGTGCTCTCTCTGCCTCAGACTTTCTGCGTAGGCCTGAAAAAAGCAGAAATACTGCCAAAAGTAAAGTAAATAAAAGTTCTGATGTTGTGAATTATCGTAATTGTGAGTTTCGGACCTGTAAATAGCGTTCACGTCAACATCCAGGTTGGTTTTTTTGGCCCAAGTTGACCTTCTTTATCGCCAGAGCTCTCTGCATCCTAGCTCTCCTGTGTAATGCAGTAGCCTCACTGAAATGAATGAGGAGACATTTTGTGATGCAGTGGTGGGGGCTGCCTATTCTTGCTTAGTTGCTCTCCTAAATACCACTCTGGATCCACCTAATTGTGAAGCCTATAAGTGACAAGTGTTTGCATAATGTTTACAAGAGTAAAACTCCAATCTACTAAACATTCATGTCATTAACTCCCACCCACAATCAAACATGTGCATACTTAGGTGTACATGCAGCTATGCACTTCAATTAGACGTCTCCATTCGATTTTTAGCTGGCAACACCTGCCGACCCGCCCACCTGCCTGGCCCCCTGCTGCGAATCAACTCAAGAAGCCCACTGGGTTTGTAACAGCCGGCCTTGTTTAGCACCAGGGACAAGGTCGTTTAAGTGATAATGAAATCGTCTCATTACTGTAATGAGACACATTTATAATGAAGGTGATTTGCCAAAAAAAGTACACACACGCAGACACACGTTTACCCACACACACACACACACACACACACACACAGGTACATGCAAGCCGACAGATGAGCACGGGGCTTAACACATGCACAAACATACGCATGAGACAAGACTATCCACACGGAGACAATCGTGCTCTCAGCCCAAACACGCACGGGCACTTCAGACACAAAAACCTGCCACCTAATTACCCAGCAAGCAAAACATAATGTACAACTTCTGTTTGAGGAGAGCGTCGGCCCGCCACCGACGCGATCACTCAGAGACGAGCTCTTTATAGCAGCTGTGTATCTTTGTATTAGTTTATCTGTTTACTTTCAGCCTCCGCCTCAAAGCTAATTATGCTGCAATGAAGTCTTAAACTGTCAACAGGAGCGCCGGATGTGGTTTGACTCTGGGTGCTATTATAGAGAGTGGGAGACAAATATATAATTGGCAGGAATGTGTCTGTTTGCATGATTCCTTGTTTCAGCAGTTTTACATTTTACAGAATTATTATACTTGGATTTGTGCCACAGTGGAATCCTGATACTGTACACAGCGCAGCATCCTTATTATGAGGATTTGTTACAGTTTTTGCAATGTTGCAGTACAGCTGTATTCAGGACCACTCCTTCATATTTAACACATTTTACTAACAAAGACAATGGCATCCATGTATGCAAATTAGTTAACTGAAATGTTGAGTAAGGTAGTGGCAGTGGTGGGAGTTTAAGGGTGCAGCGCCAGACCTAGTACATTTGGTGCCCTAGCCAAGCCCCCACTGGTGGGATGAGACCAAACTCCAAGGGTCAAATAAGAGTCTGCGAGTCATCTATATTTCCAACCGGCATCTACAGTGGAGTCATCATGCTTCGTTTGATGAACGAAAGACGACGGGGACTTCTGCTAGCTAGCTAACCAGCTAACATTACGAGGCAGCATAGTTATACTGGCGTGTTATTGTAATGTGAAAAGTCCGACAATTTTGCAGAACAGGACAGATAACAGACGCCAGATAGTGCGAGCTAGCTAGCTAGCTAACAAGCAACCTGATGACGGTAACGTTAGCTATGTATGAACTTTTTCCCTCGTCTCTTGCTCGGTGGTAGCCATGGTGACGTCTACCCCTCGCTGGCAAGTCAGCATCTGAAATCCCTGGCTCCAAAGGGCTAGTTTCATACCCACTACCCCTCGTTATGCTCCCTACCCCTACACGCAAGAAGGAATCTGGACACCACTACCTCTCGCGGGATTGCACAAATATATTGGGACGGGCCCTAAAATGAGTGTAGGCCCACCACTGTAACTTTTGGCCGCGCTGAGTCAAGCCATGCCGCGCCGATTTGCGTTTCCATTGTCAGTTTAAATGCACCTTGCCATGTCGAGCTGCGCCAGAGATGGACCTTCTCCAGAGTAGGTCCAAATCCCTCAAGTAGGAAGTAGTGACATCTCACCAACTGCAGCCAACCTCTGATGACCCTGCTTCTTTCCCTCAAACAAGCCATGTGGTCTCTGCCGGGAGACACACATGCTGCAAAAATAACAGGGAACTTTAGCCATCAGGTCATCAGTCGAGACAAGCCATCAGCAGTTCAAGACCCAACTTCAAGTGGGTAGCCCCGTTGTGATGGAAATGCAAATCCCTGCTGCGCTGGGCTGATGGCCCACACTAAACCCAGTCAAGCCAAGCCAGTCCATGACTGTCATGAAGGGGTAAATGTGCCATGGAGGGGAACCCAGGGAGTCAGACAAATACTCTGAGCTCTTTACCTTCTTTGAAGAACTAACTTGCATGGAGCTGGATTAAGAGGTCTTGTTTGCATAATATCAAAGCACCAGTCCAGGCCAGACGAGACAGATTAGATGCAAACTCTTGATTACACCCTGTGGCTGTGGCGTGACATGCAAGCACAACCACTGTAATAGACACAGTGAACTCGAGTTCCATTAACTTTATTCAAGTGGTATTTACATTACTAGAAGGTGTTGGAACTATTATTGAGTTATTTTCCCTCAAACTGGCAAACAAAATCTGCCAATTATCTCAGTCTGGGCTGAAATAATTGCACTTCTTCTAATATAACTGTGGAATTTAATCGTATTTGCTTGATATTACTCCAGGGATCTGCATGTGCTTTTCTTCAAGACAAACACTTGTTTCCAAGAAACTGCTAAAAGGACTGAAGCTGTGCTGCAAACACTGTGGTGCAGTTATCACAGAGGTTGTCAGAGATGTTAAAGGGTAACTTTAGAATATTTTTTAACCTGGATTCTATTTTCTAATTTTATTTTTGTCTGAATAACAAATGAGAACAACGTTTTTTTTAACAACTAGCCCAACAGGCTGCAGCGTAATCACTCAGGACATAAGCACCCTGAATGTTTGTGCACTTAAAAGTGCTTGTTTGTGCCACTGATAGGCTCGGATTGTCATTTTAAGTGTCTGACAACATTACGTAAAGGGTTGCTACAGAGACAGACCTTTTTGCTAAAAGAGTAAGATCCCTTTCACCCCCCAGAAACAGCCCTGAAATCACCATCACCAAACTCCATTTCAATAAATGCAAATTTTTGTCTACATAGAGACAGCATATTTTCACATCTAACTGGGTAAATTAGGTGGTTATTTTAATCAAAGTTGAAGAGTTGCTGATTGTTGAAACAGTGAAAAGATGAATCAAGATGGTGGTATTAGTGCTCTTGTCATCTGACTCTGTACCGAGAGTTAAAATCACCGTTTCCATCTATGGAATTTGACTGTGTATGGGGTGCAAAAATCTGCAAACACTGGCTCCAGGTAGGGCCATTTACATCTTCGCATTTCCGGCCACCACATTTAGAGGCCCATCTGCAACGAGCAGCATCAGCTTTTTTCTACGTTAAATCAGAGAGGAAGAGACCTCTGCAGATAATCCGGCTCCCCGTAAATTCTCCTGAATGTTTGGGTCTTAAGATACTGGTGGAAAAAGGTGAGCTGCCTGTCTCCAAAGATGCCAAACAGCATCTGAGAAGCATTGAGTGGTAACATGAAACTGCTTTATTCTGTGCTTTTACTTTGTCTTAATCACATGCTCCGTTTGTTTCGGAGAGGAAAATACCTCTGCAGATAATTTGGCTCATGAACACAGAGGGGATTCTAGGTGGGAGAAGCACGCAATACTGGACCAATTTCAACAATTATAATTCCAATTTGTCTTTTAGAAACAAAAAAATAGAGAAACTATGGTCCAGGTTGACTGAAGTTTCCCATTGAAGTAAGAAAGTAGAGGGAAAAGAAAAAGAGCCATGAGACAGAAGTCGATGCCTCTGATTAAAGCCCATGGATTTATGAGCAAATTTCCCTTGCTGTGTCACCAGAAGCCCAAACTCCATAATTTGCCTTTTAACCCAGCTTGAACTCCCCCCACCTCCTCCTTTGTGAAAGCTCACTCTGTGCAATAATGTCACAAACACACTGTGAATCTGAAGGGTGCTCTGCAGAGTCTGGTTCAGTGGCGACAGATTTGCCGACTGACTCCCGCGGGTCAACGGGCCACTTGGGACGGATTTCACTGCAACCATCTAATACCACGGATTCACTCAAAGGCTCACTCTTAAGTGTTCACTTAATTTGCTCCCCTGCTCTTGAGTAAAACCCCAAATAAATATACTTCTGAAGTCAGCCAGTTCTGGGATGGATTTGGACACAAGAGGGCACTGGTGTTTCTCCAAAACACTCTCTGCAAAGCATCCAGGCAAGTCAATCATACTGCAATGCCCCCTGGAGTAAGTAGCCTATTCTCTGGCACTTGTTCATATATAAATAGTCCCCCAAGGTGAATATCCTATAAATTGCCTGTCCGTGAGTAAAAGGGATCACAATTAGGTCTGTCATTGAGACCGAAAAAGATTGAGACCTTATGTCACTCTGCACGCATTGCATCCAGCACATGACCCTGTATCTTTTGCCACTGTGCATTTATTTTTCCTGTTTGTGTCTTTACCCTACAACGGAGGGGCCACATCAACTCCATAACTCACCTCCGGTCATAATGGCGGCGAATGGCCTCCTATCACTCACGCACGGGCCCTATTAGCTTGTCAAGCGCAGCCCGACAGACAACTCTTTGAGGAGACATGCATCTCGCCGGTCATGGTTGTCTGTCTCGTATCTGTTGCGTTTCGCAAAGCATGTCGGATGACTAGACGCGGGGCTGTCTTGTCCCGAGTCACAGGGGCGGGGAGATGAAAGCAGAGTGGGTCCCGCAAAAACCCACAAGTGCACACACACACACACACATTGCTGCCAAACAAGTGAGCATCCATGACAGATGCAACAGAGTGAATGATGGGGTGGACTAAAAGGTACAGGCAAAGCCTGGGCGCATTACATGTGTGTGTTCCAGTGTGCATCTCTGTGTGTGTTCTTTATACTGTATGTGTGCGCTCCTCTCTATGCATTTGTACCCCAGCATGGGTTTGCATCTGTGTATGTGGACATCTGTGTGTAAGTGCTTGTGCTGTGTGTGTACTCCCTGCAGATTGCCGCTCATCTGTGGTTTATTCATCCCTGTGGATAGCAAGGGTGTACATGCTGAAAGGATACATCAATCATTGGGCGAGGGGGTAAAAATAGATAGGCTTGGTCGAATACAGATGTGTCTCTTAACTCTGGATGCATTCTGCAATATGTCTGAGAGGGGGAAAATGTAGAAGGAAGAAAGAAATGTGGAGAATGTAGAAGAAGGAATGTAGAGACATTCAATTTTTTTGGTCCATCTTCGGCAAGTTCGTCACAGCCTGGAAACACGTCAGGCTCTCTCCACCCTGCCACCTTCTAATCCCACACACTGAGAAGCTCCTGCTGTCCATATCAATTAGCAGCATTTAGCTGGTCACACCACTGCGCTACAGATGACTACATTTCCCACGTCTCAGTGAGGCAGATTGCCTCCCATTATTAATGGCACCGCTGGGGAGGAGATAGTTGCTGAGCGCTACACTGTGAACCTGCAGTTGAATTGCTGCCATCAGAGTGCTGCAGACACCTCCTCCTCCTCCTCTGCAAAAAAGGTCAACTATTCAGATACGGGGGACATTTTTCCCCCTCCAGTTCCTGCACATTGTTATCATGCATTTTATCAACTGTTTGGCGCAGTCGCCCGGCTGTGAATGTTTCCTACTTAGAGGAAGTGATGTCAGCTGTCGAGCGAGATAAAAAAGTGAGGAAAAACAGAACGTGCTGCTGCAGAGCTCAAATGCTCTGTGCATATTATATGACCACACACATCCAGCACTTTTGGACATGCACATGCACACAGACATATATACTCGATAGGCGGGGGGGAGGTTGAGGAGGAGAGCCAAGGGTGACTGATCGATCTTGGCATGGTGTTAATAGTTTCAGTGATGGAAGGCATGACTCCTGTTTGTGTGTGCGTGCGCACGCTCGTGCACGCGTCTCCCAAGCTTTATTGATCATGTGCCAGGGGCGTGGGTTAATGCTCGGCGCTTTCAAGTGCTCAGGGCAGACAGCGGGCAAAGTCACTCCATGAAAAAGAGCCGTCGGCGAGGGATGCGCGTGTTTAATCCCTAAATCAAGAGGAAAGGGTTAAATGTTGCGTGTCACCTTCATCTAAAGTGACTCTTTGAGTCTTAGAGCGCTCGGAGCGGGACTGCTGCTGTCTGTCACTGTTAGGAAGCATTTCAATCAAGGAAATATATCACATATAGACATTGTCATTGAATATGAAATTGAATTATACTGTCAACACAGTTTGTCTGAAGGACCACTTAAGCATACACAAAGACAGACACCATCCCACTTATACTCTTACTGATAAAATGCTTTATCTAATTGTAAACAGAACATTTCAATTATTTCAAATAGTCACATAACTGTTGTTTCATTAGAGAATAAGGAATATGACAAAGGCCTTGTTTGAGTTTTGCATAATTTGTGCAATAACGTTACATCATTTGTAGAAGTTGCAAGTCTGCAAGAAAAGTAGGTTGTTTTAAATATATCACCCCCCAAAAAATCTACAAAAGTTTTAGCGGAAAAACAAAAAATGGGTAAATGTGATTTTTTTTTTTTGTTAGCACCAGTGGTGGAAAGTAACTAAGTACATTTACTGTAGTACTCTAGTGCATTAAGACCTTACACACAAAAAACCCTTAGAAATTAAACACTGTCGAGGATAAACTAGCTAAAATCGGTCATTCTACTTTTACTTTAAATAGTTTACGCATTTTGTAAAATTTGGAATGCAAGACTTTTACTCGTAACAAAGCACGGTACTGTTATTTTTACTTAAGTACAAGATCTGAGAGCCCAACCTCACCATGACCAAGCCCGTCAATATGTGACGAGGTCGGAGTGAGAATGTGTAGGATCTGAAAACTTTCACCACTGGTTAGAGCTCCTGTAAACAGTTGGTTGTTAGAATAAACTTGCGTCAAGGCTACTTCCAACAAGCTCCATAAATGAAACTATTATTATGTGTAAAATTGTTAAATGCTGCTGAGATTAGAATTAAAGTATCTTGATTGTAGCCACACATCCTGAGAACAAACTGTTGCCCTGAGAAACCAACATTCTTCACTTGAACAAATCTCCCAGACTTCAATATATGTGTCAGGAGACTGGCTTGTTAGGATTGAGGTTTGATTTTATTTTATTTCACCTTGAGATGTAATTGCAGTTTTGATTTTGATTATTGGAATGCCAGAGAGGGCAGTTGAAATTTGTAAGAATGTCTCCAAATATTTCCATTGAAAGGAGTGGACAAAAGGACAAGGTCTTGCAAATAATGTGGGTAGAATCGGGAGTCCACAAAGTCCAGTCTTTTTGTGTGCTCCACTTTTTATACAGTTTGAATAAATCACTGAAACCGCACTGTAAAATAAACTTTGTGTCAAGCTGATTAAAAAAGTTCCTATTTGACTGTTTCCACCCACTCACACTCAAAGCATCAGTACAGGGGCAGCACAGTGTTTTTGCACCTCTGTGCATGTCCTTGGTCAAAACAAAATGCTGCGTTGTCTGTTTTTTCGGAGTTACACCATAAGTTCAGAATGTAATAAGTCAATAAGTCAAGGCAACACTATGAGAGCTGCTGTCCCTCTACACAAATTTCACAGCTCCCCCTCTATTCTCACTTGCTGTCCCACTCACTGATCGTGACAGGGAATACGGTGATGAATAGATTTGAAGTCTTTCTACTAAAATATCTGTACAGGTTTCGTGCTGAAGAAATTATGTAGTGGTAGTTGATGAGGTGTGTGTACCACTAGGTAGACGGGAAGGTTACCAAGGAGGAAGTGGGTACACTCTCCTGTATATTCCATACCCCATATACCCTCCAGTACACCACTGATCACAGTCATGCCAATGTCCTCAATTGCCAAGCAGTTTAAAATGCCAGAGGTGCTCTGGACAGTGACTTCTGAGAGCCAGAAACACCTGCTCAAGTATTTTTTTGGGTCACCGGCGTTGATCAATAACTCCACCGATGATATGTTATGGTCATTTTGTGTTATGGGCCGGTATAAATCCCACTTATTGCCCCTTTAAACGGAGTCAGTGAGGGGAGTTTAGTGCAGGACATCGATACAAGCGATGATCGCTGCATTCCAATTCCACCCAGGGATTTATCATTCCAAAGACTCGCATGGCACAAGTGGCACTCTCAGGCCTCAGGGTGTGAAGCAAACCAAACTTCATCTACTTTTTTCTTCCGTTTTTTTTGGGGATGTGTGTGTGTGTGTGTGGGGGGGTGTTAATAAACCGCTGATTCAAGCAGCATGATTGCTGGCAGCATACACCTCCACTTAAGTTAACGGCCCTCATAAAATTAACAGTGGCAATAAAACACATACCGCGAAAGTATGTTTCTAATGACACCTGGAGCACCGCAGGTCATTTATGTAGGAAATTATACAGTAAAATATTATTGAAGCCAACAACTGCACAGGATCAGGTAGCAGGGTGGTGGGAGGAGGGCTCAGTTTGACGCAAAGGCAGCAGCACCCCCAGAAGTTTTTCATAGGGGTGTCTACATGGGGCCAATGAATGTCCTTGGGTGGCACACCGAAACCAAAAAGCACAACTAAATTTAAGGATTTGCTTATGCTGAGAACTAAGTCAATGTAGAGAAAAATTGCACTTAGATATACTTTGGTTTCTTATTTCACAGTCAATACAACTAATTATCTGATGTACACAGATTAATACCAGCATAGTTAAATTTAATCTTGTTATGTAGCCTGTCTGTTACTGGAAACAAGCATTTTCAACCCATAGAACCCATTTTCATTCATATATTTTAAAAGTTGAAGTCTAGTTTTTTGCACTTTCAGGCTCATTTCTGGGTTGTTTATGATGAAATACAGTGGTAAAGACCAAAATTTTGCACCTTTTCGGAGAATTTGGCTTTCCCCTGCCTGGCTTAACACTGCTGCCTATGGCCATGTGTGAACCTGTCCTAACACCACCCCAAACGTTCGTTTTCAAAGCCATGAAACTCACCGAGTGGTCAGTGGTGTTCGCTGATGTTCGGACATAAAAATCTGTGGTTCATCAAATCATAAACAAAACAGAAATGGGGCTCAAAGTGCAAAATACCGGACTTCTCCTTTGAGATGTCTGTTATTCCCTCACCAAAATTAAGTCTAAATGTGGAGCAATATTTAGCCTTCTTCCTGACAAGCTATTTTTGGTGCCAATAGATGCTTTAAGTTATCTAGTTTCACGAGATATCGCCACCTTCATGTTAGCTTAAAAAATTAGCACACCACAGCCTCTTCAAGACAAGATGTCAGCCTCCAGTTATTTTCATCGTGAAGGCTAGTGGGAGGGGCCAGCAATGGCATCAGTGGCCCCCTTCGCCCCCCATTGTGGGCACCTCTGGACAAAGGAGCAAAATTGGGAGTGAAATTTCTACATGCCCAACAACAAGCAAGTTTTGTTCCACTGTATATTTTCTCTAAACATGTCTCTTGTACTGAGTGTATAAGAAGGATCTCTCAGCTTTTTAAAAATATGAATCAGACCATCCCTGTGGCCATTTTGATGCAACAATTGACACTTGTGTATTCCATAGTGCTTTCTGAAGATAGCAGAGGTTGTAAATTGTATCTATAGGCTACCTCGACAGTCAGAAAAAGCCATTACTCAGTGAAGAAGTCTCAATATGTTTCCGGAAACCCAGGAGGAACATGGAAATTGAAAAATCATCTGCGCTGTGCTGCAATGTGGAGTAAATGATCCTATGCTTTGGTGAGAGGGGGGAAAAAAATCTTATCTGTTGCTCCTCGTCTTGCGTGAGTTATTAAATCCCTCGGCCTGGAGGAACATATGTTTAGGCAGGAAGTTATTTTTAAATCTTCAGTAACGCACAGTACAGTGGTATCCATCACTGAATCCGACTGTTTCATGTCTCATATATTTTCTTTACAGCGGCCACACCAGCTCGTTATTTCTCCATATGTAAGTCTCTTTCAACGCTGCCCGTTTTAAGTGCCAATTTCTTGGACAATCTTTAATATTCTCAGCAGCTGGGAGATAATAGCGGGTCAGACTAATTGCTGGAGAGTAAACTATGCATCCAAAGTGTGAATTTATCACAGTGTGATCACAACGCCGCGCTGACGTTCTCTGGAGAGGCTACACATTACATCTCACAGTCTGAGTACGTGGTCAGCAGGGACAGCATGTGACTCAAACTGTTCTTCTCTTCTTTTGAGATCACAGAACAGACCATGTGACATTATGACTCACTTGTTGTGGGCCTTGAGGAAACCAAAAAGCCTTTTTATATTAACCTAATTTCTTCTCATACAAGCTGTCTATGGGACCTAATATATAATCGGATGATGAGTCATGTATGAGCCCGAGTATTACTCGGAAAGTGACTTGCCATCCCCATCCTCTTGTACATTTATCAATTTGTGAGCTATTTTTGGTTCCTCATGGCCAATGCAGCAGGGGTTAAACTGTGTCACAGCTCTGTCACTGTGTAAAACAAGAGTCCAAAGCCATGCTAGCAGCTCTGTGGGGTTGTACTCAGGCTAAATGCTAATATCAGCATGCTGACATATCCACACTGTCAATGCTCGCTTGTTGAGGTTAAGCAGTTCTCAATCATGTTTCCATCTTAGTTTAATGTTGCATGCTAAAATTTGCCAATTAGCGCTAACAAACTGCTAACATAGCTAAAAAAGTGGTTCAAGAATGTGTTTTACTTTAGAAATAGTGCAATATTAAAGCATTGGCTCCATTTCATAGCCTCACAATGTTTGATAATGCTTCACAGGTTCAGCTTCCAGGTATTGGCAGCAAACCGTGTTTCACTCCTCTCTGTTTATCTGATTCTTCTAACAGACGCTGGCTGAATTTGAGTTCCTATAGCCGTGCAAATTAAATTTTGCTGATTGACAACCAGCCCTATCATAACAGTGCGGGCTGTGCGTGCAGACGAAGGTTTTTTGGCTTCCCTTGGAAACCTTCCTTTTCAAATCGGCAGAGAGCTTCAGGCCACCAACACCCGGAGGCCTCAGCTGATTTGCTGGCAGAGGTCCGCTGTACTTTTCCGTGCTGCTCACACTGAGATGACACAGAGCTGGTTGAAACTGGCAAAGTTTCTCTTTAACTACCCATACTTTCCAAGCCACTGTCGCAGAGGTGGACCGTCAGTGGCTGGAACTTTCCCCCAGCAGTTTCATCTGGCAGCCCACTTTCCTCACATGGAAGTGGGTATGGTTTTGTTTAAAGTGAGCTGGAAAAGTGAAAGATGCATTCTTGCACGTTGCTGCATAAATACAAACAGTAATGCCAGTTGTTTTCTATAGACTGATATCATCTTGTAGCAGTTGATGACCATTTTAAACTTGTACTGGTCTTTTGGGAGCAGCTGAAACAAGCAGTAAATACAACTGTGACATATTATTAAGTGTCAAGCTGACATGGCAAATTTGTTACCAACATTAACATTCATTTCAAGTATTTTTTTGGCCACCAGGCAAATGTAGCCGAAGCCTTTGCCCTCCACCTACACCTGAAGAAAATATCTGGCTCTTTAGCTACTAAATGCTCAAGTGAGTTTTTAGAGCTTTTTTGTAGGTAATGGAAGCTACAGAGAGTCACGAATGTCATGTTATCCATTGTAATTTAAAAGTATTGATTATAGTGGGTTAAAAGACACAGGTTTGGATGCCTAAACATATGGAGAAAAGTTGGAGAATCTGGTTCTATTGGGACTCTGACCCTCTAAATCAGAAGCACATTTTCACCAAAAAATTAGACAATTTGTGTCCTGGGAAAGAGTCGTAATTTCTTGGGGCAGTCGTCACTCAAAAAAGACGACAATCCCGGCAAAACAGAACATGTGGCAACCCTAGATGTAAATGGCGATGTTGACAAAGCTCGCACTGCTAGCTGCCTTGGACGATGGGGGAAGCACAAAGCAGGTCGGCTCTATAGACACTAAAGACTCTATAAGACACCTATGAATCATCATTTCTTGGCACAGCATCACCTCAATGTGATTTTCACATCTATTCAAGGGTGATTGTGGGAGAAAAAAACAACAACCACAGAGCAGAAATTAATTTCATTCTGTTGCATTTGAAAGCACGATGAGATGAATTTCACGCTTAGGATTTTGACACTCAAATAAAAAAAGCGGGGAATTACTGTAAATGGTTAATTGATGGTCTTAGTCAAGGGACTACTTTTTTAGTGACACGTAAAGAAGGGTTGTAGGAGGCTGGAGCAGATCCCAGCAGATTTAAGTTTCAAATCAATCTAACCAGTTTTCGCCTGGAAACTAGAGCACCCACACACACACACACACACACACACACACACACACACACACACACACACACAGAACAACACGCCCTTTTTCACGCTTTCAGGTTGCAGTATAACCACTAAATTACTGCCCTGATATAATGAACATGATCACATGCACAGTGTCTGCAAAGCATCCTCCATTTTAGACTGCAGTTCCCTGACTGACAACAAGAGGGCATTGAAAGCTCGTGACACAAGCAGGAGAGAATCTGCCTCTCTCAGGGATGGTTATGTCATTCTCTCTCTCTCTCCCTTCCTTTCTCTCTGTGTCTGTGTTCAGCCACAGGAAGCTGAATTCTGTATATTTAGAGGGAGAAACAATGGCCTGATCTCTCTGGTGTTTATGCCGGCGTCCCATTTTCTGCCCAACCACTCTTGTAGTCGTCCTTCTACACACTGTACCGCGACGCTCGCGCCATTGTCATTGAAAATGGGCGCGTAAAAAGCCTGTCGCACTGTAAACACCGGGGTTTAAAAACGAACTTGGCAACCTCCACCTGGCGAACGTGTGCGAGAACTGCTGATGGTGGCAATCGCTGGCAGGTTGATGTAGAAGAACACTTTGAGATATAACAACTCCCCCTGCATGTCATTGACTGCGTCTAAGTGATGCTCTGGTTGTCTGACTACACAGCCTTCAAAGTCCCCGCTTTTCAACTTGATGACTCAGGATGGGTGTTGGTTTATAATGAGAGGAAGTTGGTGGAAGAATCACTGTCTGCCCTGTGCTCCTGCCTTTGCTCAAAATATATACGGAAAAAACTTTATTTTCATAGCGTCTCCCTTGTTCTTGTTTCTTTATTTAGCATTCATGAATAATTTTCATTTTATAAATATGCGTTATTGGCTGGAGCTCAACTGAAACCAAGAGGATGTCAGCTGTTTTAAATCTTATTTTAGAACACCATCCAAGTCAATAAATGCAGATTTAAATGCATCTTGATGGAGGAACATAGCGCACTTAACTTTCTGGGAATGTCAGGGTATCATATAAGAAAGCAAATATGAGATTATTGTGCGGATGTTCCGTTTTGGTTTGTAAAAAAAAAATGCAGCAGCAATCGAGGAGAAAAAAGCAGCAGTATTGATTGTGGTGGGTAAAGTCAAGAACAGACACTTTATTGTTGTTGTTGTTGAAAATCAGGAGTACAAAACTGCAGAATCTCAATCTATTGATTGCATGGCGGAGTGCAGCTATACATCACTATAGGTGCAAGGCTATTTCATCCTCTTGATTAAGACCCCTAGGGGTGAGCATTTAAAGAGTGGAATTGTAATCACTCTGCTTTTGAAGGAGAGGGTTATTTATATCTTCTTCTCTTCTTGGGGTTGTGATGCCCTCCACGCCTGTGTGTCTTGATTGGACAATGGATATTTGTCCAGACGCGGGACTACAATGGTCCTCATCAGGATGAATACTGTAATGACACACATCTGCCGATATTAACCCCGTCTCTTAGCAATTACCTTCGTATGTTACTGAATTGTTTTCATAATTATCTTGTGGTGACAATGTGGTGGCTGCCTTGATTGTGTTCACAGAGGTTTCTTTGATTGAACAATACATGTATGTTCTGTACAATTCCAGATTCCATGCACTTTTATTTTCCGTTAAATGAAAATAAAAAAGGTAATGATAAAAACAGTGCTGTAGTCCATGGGCACATTATGAGGCAGTGAGCCTATTTTTTTATACTCTACTCCTTCTTGTGTTTTCTTGTCTCTTTGTAGTCATTTTGTCTCTCTAGTTGTTTTGTGTCACGTTGTGCTTACTCTATTACTCTTTGAGGTATTTGTCATTATTTTGTGCTTCTTTGTAATATTTTTGTGTCTCTTTGTAGTCATTTTATGACTCTGGGGTAATTTCGTGCATCTTTGTAGCCCTTTTGTGTGTCTTATAATTATGCTGTGCCTCTTAGTGTCTTTGTAGTTATTGTGTGCCTCTTTGCAGTGGTTTTCTGTCTTTGTTTTTATTTTGTGCCCCCTTGTAATAATTGTTTGTGTCTTTGTAGTTATTTTGTGTGCCGTTGTAGTCATTTTATGACTCTTTAAGGTAACTGCGTCCGTCTTTGTAGCCCTTTTGTGTGTTTCACAGTTGTGCTGTGCCTATTAATAGTCTTTTTGTGTGTATTTTATGTCTTTGTATTTATTTTGTGTCTTTGTAGTGATTTTATGACTCTTTGAGGTAACTTTGTGTGTGCCTGTGGTGATTTTGTGCCTCTTTGCAATCTTTGTTGCTATTTTTGTTAGACTTTGTAGTTATTTTCTGACTCTCTGAGGTAATGTTGTGCGTCTTTATAGCCCTTTTGTGTGTCTTACAGTTTTTTTTATTTTTTGTGTATCTTTGTATGTATTTGTGTTTTTTTGTGCCTCTTTGCAGTCTTTTTCTGTGTCTGTTATTTTGTGAGTCTTTGTAGTCATTGTGTGCCTCCTTGTAGTGTTTTTGTGTGTCTTTGTAGTTGTTTGTTGTGTCTTTGTGGTTGTTTAGTGTCTCTTCGAGGTCATTTTGTGTCTCTGTGGTAATTTGGTATATGGTCATTTTTGGTCTTTGTGGTTGTTTTGTGTCTCTTTTAGGTCATTTCTCATCTTTTCAGTCATTTTGTGTCTTGTTGTGGTTATTTTTCCCTTTTTCTTTTAGTTATTTTGTGTTTCTTTGCAGCTCCTGAGCATCTCTGTGTGATCATTTCAATCTTGCTGGTCAGTACGTGTTAATTAAGAGACATTTTGCAGGTGAGGACCAGAGGGGCCCCTGACATTTTGGACTCCTTGCCTGTGGGTAGGCCAACAGTAGACCTATTTAGTGAGCCATTCAAAGTCACTTTGAGTGGATAGTGTATTGCAGGGTTGCCTGTTTTGGCAAAGAAAATAAATGACATCAGTTGTCAGTGAACATTTTAGTGATATATTAAACACCAACATTCTTTGGGACTTGACAGATTTGTTAATTAGCAACATTTCCTCATTATGATAATAAATAAACTTCAAAAGTATTTGCTGTTACAAATTAGTTAATTATATAAATGTAATTTCTAGGAGACAGGGCTGCCAAAATACATTCACCATTTTGGAGATGTTGCCCTTATAGCAATGTTGTATTTAATATAACTTTTGCATCAGTGTGATGAAGTACCTTGATTTGTAAGGCTGGAGGAGCTAATCAATGCCGGACTTAGCACTTTCGGCGCCCTAGGCAAGCAACCGCCGGCGAATTATACATTGGTTTGTCCTGAATACATGTGCATGCTCATATTTTAGACACTGCTTGAATTTAAGAGACCTCTATATGGCTGCAACAGGTTCATGACTTGCCATGACAAAAATAAATTTGATTAACAGGTAGGCAGAACCCTGGTCACCACCTTTTTAGGAGGGGAACTGATGAATGCCTCTGCTATTCTTCATACCCAATGCCCTTGAACAAGAGCCTGGCTATATTAGTCAGTTTAGTCACATTAGATGAATACACACAAAAAGGAGACTTTGAAAAACAAGCTGATGAGATGGAATACAAATTCTGACAAAGAGGCTGCCCTGATGAATGGAACAGAGCAGCGAGACTCACTCAAATGACCCTGATGAGTGTTTCTAAAAGGGCAAAACATCCCCCAGACAATGGTCCCAGATGTTTGCAGCAATACTCGGAAAGACTGAAGCAACAGACTTAAAACACTGTCACATTTTCACTTTAAATCCGCTGCTGATTAATGAGTGCAAAGACTCCCTAAAGGAGGTGTACAAATGTCCTTCTAATCTGAGATTCATTTGATTTCTTTAAAAACTGAGACATTATTTGACAAACCTCCTCCAGGCAACTATCAATGTGGCTCCTGTGCACAGGGCTATTTTGGTTCTAAGTGTGGCACTTATATCTACCCAATAACTAATAAAATTGTGAAAATAAGCAGAGCTGTTCCTTTCTCCCTCCAGCGTGACATTTATTTGATCCCATCCAGTCTTCAGAAGATACTGAGATCATAAAAACACCCGTCAGAACAAATGTAGTGTGCCGTGGTCACTGTACATTTAATGAGGCTAGGGAGCTGTCACTGCTGTTTCAAGCCGAACTTAGCTAGCTGCTTCTAATGGGGCACAGCTTTATAGAAAACGTTGCTTGTCACAATGTACGTAGCTAAATGTGGCTACTAAATCAGCTAAAACAACTTGTAGCAGACATTGGTTTCATTCAACACTAGAACCACCAATGGGTAAAATTAAACTTACGTTGTTTTGGCGATTGTATGTAACTTTGTTTAAATAAAATATATAATATAAGATAAACATGTTATAACATAAACATTTTTTTGTTGCTATGGCAATGCCGTTTGTCCAGTACTGTGCACAATAGAGTGTTAGTTACATCTCCTGGGGAATGTGGTGATCTTGAAGTAGAAGAAAACCATTGTATTTCAGAAGCTAACGGTCTCCGCTGAATTTTGAAGGACCCTACCGGCGACCTTACTGAAAGGTGCCATGAATGTGAAGGGACAGATCGAGTTTAAACACTGACATAAGAAAATAACGGCATTGTATGTTTCTGCAAACCTCAGATACGTTACATTTGTATGTTTCATACGGATCATCCGAATGTTTCTAGATCTGGAGGTGATGGGGTGATGGATGGCGTGCCACCTGGCGCGATGCCTGCCACGCTGCAGATCACTACTGACCGCTCATTGCTGTTTTTCCACCAGGGATCCTGCCATGAAAAGCGTCTATTCTTGACCAAGACATTACTGTGTTTCCTGCCATGATAGCCGGGTATTTCAAGCCCAAACGTCATCTTTTCCTAACCATAACCCAGCAGTGTTTGTGCCTAAACATAACCATGCATTATTGATGAGTGAGTTGAAATATAATCAATAGTTATTTTGATAATGGATTCATTGTTTAGTGGATGTCTGGTTCCAGCATCTCAGATTTAGATCTCTTTCCAAGTAGTGATTCCTTTAACTGCTGGTTGGACAAAACAAGACCTTTGAGTGCATTAACTGAGGCTTTGGTGAACTATAAATATCTATGCACACAATTATGTACGTATGCTCAGTAGCTGTTTACGACTGCAGCAGATAAAACTGGATTCTTTTGTTTTTTTCTTTTCATTATCTCATTTGTTTTTCCCGCACGTTCAGAAACTAGATCAGCAACACGCTAAATCAAACTCTAACCTTTCTTGATGGAAACTTTATCAAAATAAAATCACCACAAATTGCATGTGCTGGAGTCATTTAGACTCGGGGGTGACGGCTGCGAATGTAAACCTCGTAAAAAACAGAACCGATTAATTACGGCTGATTAAAATGTCTGAAGATTAAAACATTAAAATAAATTGGCGGCATGAGATAGCACTGTTAAACTCGCCCCGCGGAGGTCTGCTGTAAACAAACAGCCTTTTATTTACATTTGACATTTATCACTGAAAAGCTCCTTTTGTCCTCAAGGCCTTAGAAACATGACAACATATTTGCGCTCTCTCTTTCTGACACATTTCAGGCCTCTTCTCGCTTTAACAATGGGTGTGAGTTCTTGCACCAGGTCAGCTTTTCTATTACCCTATTGTTGGTTTTATGTGGACTTTGTTTGGGATTTTCTGGATTGGGTTTAACCATTTGAAACTGTTGTGCAAAGTAGCTCAGAGTTTGCTCTTATGTAAAATACTCTCTCTGAAAACTTGGTCTCTTGGTCGAAATAAGCCTAGAAATAACATTGTTTACCTCGAAGCATGAGCTTTTAAGTACCATCACAGGAGGGATACAAATGATGGACAGAAAGTGAACACACCACAGCTGAGTAGCATCATGTCAGCAGTGCATTAGACAAGATTGTATCCATGGATATATCATCTTCGTTGGCAAAATTCATTAAATATTGCCACAAAAGAAATAAATGATGCTTTTACCCTCTCTTTAGTCCCTTTGTCATATAAAAGACCCACAGAATATACTGGTTGGTAAAACATCTGCCTGCTGTGGGCAGTATCCTGATGTCATATGCAAAGTTTCTTACCATAGGGTGAAACCATTTGAAGAAAACACAATCTCAATTGACTGTACTGATCAGCACACACGAGCGCTCCAATTACAGCAGTAGTCGCTTCCTGCGGAAATGTTTGACCCTTCCTTCCGAAAACCTGACAGCGCTCAGTCACTCGCTGCTTACGGGGCCTAATGATGCACACCTGTATTCATTATCACTGAATAAGCAGATGACCGGCCCAAACGTTACAGGCAGAAAAACATCATACATCAACAAGGGTGTGACCTGGGTAGAAATGGACAGATTAGCTGAAACACTGAAGAAAAACGAGTGATTTAAGTCAGTGCTGGAAAACAGCAGAGGTGGAAGAAGTCGTCGGGTTCACGGTGTGGTTAAGTACTAATACCACACAGTGTAAAAATACTCAACTCCAAGTAACAGCCCTGCATTCAAAACCGTAGTTAAGTATAAGTATGGAAGTTTCAGAGGTAAAGTATCCAATCTGCAGAACAGTGGCAGCTTCCGCGCAGCTACCTCTGCTTGTTTGGTAGCACCCTTTGGTGGCAGTGATAAAAGTCAGGTGACTTAGTATAAAGAGCGACAGAGTGTATGTACGGAGGAGACTGGAGGTGGATGGATGGGTCAAACAAACACAGGACTTTCTGCTTTTGTTTCGTGTGAAAGTACAAGTCGACATCAGTTATTTTTACTTGCGTACGTAAGTTAACTTTGATAATCTATATTTGTAAGTTGACAACAAAATTTCGAAAACAAAGTATGACCTTTTACAAGACCTAAACAAGTGTTTTTGGTGCCTACACCTAAGCACACAGAAACATTTCACAAAATAAAGAGTAACTCAACCCCAGATTTTTGGCTTAAAGTGCCAATACCTTGGAAATGAAAAAAGAAATTGCTTCTAGAAAGCTACTACCATTTATGTTACCTTTGGAATTTAAATACTTTGCACGAAAATGTCTAGATTCAGACCTGAATTTATCAACAACACCATTAAATACCATTTTATTGGGTTTCAGCTTAAAAGAAATGGTTTCGGGGTTCAGTAGCTCTTTAACCACGTGTTTAAAACGACAATCGTTTCATTACGTTAAATAGTAGTTACTGGATGTAACTCCGCTTCTATGAGTGCGTGCACCTGTCACTAGTGGTTTTAGGAATCACTGGCAAAGGACCTGTTGTTTCTTGAGCAATCGGCATGTGCTTGTGCATTTTCCAGCTGATCCAATAGGGTTTTCAAAGGGTTTATTTAGGTTATGAAGTGGGGCAATTTTATCAACCCATTAAGGTACATTTAATTATTTAGTTTATCAGGAAAATTCAGTCAAATTTATCCCCACATATCCCCAAATTTGGAGATATGACGTATTGTCCATGGATGTATAATTGCAGTTCCCAGAAGGCTCTTGTGATGCTGAGACGTTAACCGCTAGCTGTCATTTAAAGCTGCTATGAATCGAATTGTAAAACTTCTGACTCTGGCGCCCCCCAGTGGCAGCATTAAAAAAAGACACCGGAGCAAAGCATGATGGTCCCATGCCATTGGAGTGATTTTAAATATGCTGATTTCACAGAAAAATCACACAAAGAGTGATTGTATTTCCCACAAACTGCTTCTAAATATAAATATTTATTTTCTTTAAATAGCATCTCCATTAGCATCATGCAGAATTACTCGTCCTGCGGTCACCGTAGCATTCATTCAGGAGATGAAATCTGCGCTGACTGTGTGTTTAACGATGAGCGCGCGTTTTAGTCAAAATGTCACAGTGTTTCTTTAAACATGCAGGTGTTTGCACTGACATGGTTACACACACTGCCAAGAACAATTTACACATGCAATATGTATGAATACATGAGGAGGCTGCATATGCTAATGCATTTGTGTGTGTGTACATGGTGGGGGTTTTGCAGATGTGTTCATTGCATGCATTTGTATGCATGTGGTGTGTATATGGCGGAACTGAATTTGTGTTTATTTTAATCATATGTTGATGAAGGGCATCGCGGTGATCCTCAGCTGTGAGGTGCTGACTTGAACATTATGTACAGATTTATTGGTATCACAGAGGTAGTCATACATTATCTATAGTGAGCAGTGTGCAGTCTCAAGGCATACTGCTGGGGTGGAACACAGTACAGGCTATGACTTGGCACACCGCCTCTGTGACTCCTGCTGGGGCCCTGAGCTGTCTCAGTCGCCCGTCACTCCGCCGCATGTGTGTGTGTGTATCTGTGCGATTGTACAGCCGAAAAAGAGATACAGTGAGTTGTGCACGCATGCACGAGCGTGTGTGTCACCGTGCCCGAAGCGGAGCAGAATATGGCTCACAGGAGAGCTGTCACAGGAGGGGAGGAAGCCACGGCCACTCACCCTCCTTCCTCTTGCAAAGGACACACACACACACACACACACACACACACACACACACAAGCTCGGAGATGGCGGGGCTGCAAGGCCTGCCCACGTGTTTTCTGTCACCTCATTCATTCATTTTCCATCCGTCTGATTTATACCACATGGGGTTTAGAAGACCAGGGCACAGCAGGATTTAAAAGGCGGCGCTGTAATGTTCTGACAGACTTTTGAGCTCTTCCTTTCCTGACCCCGCCTTCTTTTTTGTGACAGCTCAATGCAAGCAGTGCTGGACCTAGGACATTCAGCACCCATGGCGAGCCCCCAACCCCCTCTGGAATAAAACTAAAAATCATTTAGATTTATTACAAACAAGAATTAAAGCATATTGGATATCATCACCAATAAAGAACTGATCTTACAAATTTAATTTTGCCATTTAATTTTCTCTTCCTTTAATGCTCTGTACATACACCCCACTGCATCATACCCATGAGTGCTCTAGCATTAGATCTTAGGGCCCTGACATGCCAAGTTGATGGTCAGCCATTGGTCAATGCTGGGCCGTAAGCATCTGTCGCCCTAGTTTTTGCAATGTGTCCCGACAGTACTGACATTTGTCGGCCCTTGTCAGTTTTTTCAGTCGATTCAGCATGCTGAAATTGCGCTGGAGCTCAACTCAGCGCACGAGCAGAGAAACGGAAGTGAGGAACGTAAACAAAACGGCCCAAGTCAAGAAGGCACAAGCTGTATAATTGCTTGCCAAGTAAATATCCTTTGTTCTTTCAGCATCGGTTTGTGTTGTTACTGTGCTAACTTGCTAACTAGCATCATGAATCCACCCTCTTGGTCTTGCACTTTCTCTTTTTGAAAGATTACTACATACTTCAACTGCCTGCTGGTATGGAGAGTTATTTCCTCTCATGCATGTTGGCTGTTTGTTGCAGTATTTGTGTTGTGTTCAGTGCCACCTTTTGTCCAAGACACTCAAGGTTAGGTGACATAACAGTTGGCCTTCCCTGCCACTCGTTCTTTGATGCCGGTTTGGTGTGTCTAAGTCTTTTGGATAATTTTTTTCCGTCGTGTTCGATTTTTTAGTTTTTTTTCCCATTAAAAAAAAAAAAAAAATCCTTTCTTTGGGGGGGATTAGGACCCCATGCCTTTGGGTGGCACCCTATGTTGCCTAAAGGAAGATCCGTCACTGAATACAAGCAAAAACTTCCTGATCCTTGCTTTTTACAACACAGCTTATTCTGACCTTATTTCTCCTCTACTATCATGTCATTTAGCTCTACACACAAATCCTCACGTACCGATCTGCTCACATACTCCCTGCTATCTCCTTCATATTTTCCACCTTCTGACTGGGGCAAAAAATGAGCCACATGAGGCCTTAAAAGACCAAGACGCAGCAAGAATCAAAAGCACTGCCCTGACAGAGATTTTAAACACCTCTCATGTGAAGCACTCACTATATTTTCCCCCTTTTATCCCCTCTGAATCACTCTGCACGTTGTCATAATCAATGACATTAGCCTAATCAAACGGCATTGCGCTGCAGATGTGACAGTTTACGACTGCTGGATAAACTAACTCCTCAGCTCCGAAATGCCACTGCACTGCAACTTCAAAAGATAGCAGCTTTTGAAGTGGCATGAAGGGTTGGTAAGCTGTTGCTAGCACTGACAAGCAAAGGATTTGTGAGTTGCAATCCAAAGAAGAGCAGACACGAGGAGGAGGGTAACTTCTTGATTGCTTGAGTGGCATTTTTTTCCCAGTGGGTCGTCTGACCCCGGGAAAATATACACTGAAAAAAAGAAGTGAGATATTATAGGGGAGTTCAGTCGGGTCCTCAGCAGAGGACTGACACTCCGTCTGGGTGATGTCAAGAGATAAAAACTGCAAGCTGCCCTGTTGGTGATGAATAGAGGACCAGATCTGTAGAATCACACAATGCCGCTCTGAGCTTTGCGCTGAAATAAGCTTCATATCATCGTGTTCTGAACCAGATCTGAACCAGAAAATGTGCCTTTATCTGTGGAAAATCACCCAGGGTGCTGCCACGGTGTCGACTCAGTTCATCTTCACTTTATTGTCAGTGGAGGATAAAATTGCTAAACCCGGAGATGGACTTGCACCTTAGGCATGCACATTATGTTTTGATTATCACTTTAAGGACAGACATATAGATACTCAACCTTCTGAGTTCACATGATGCTCAGAATAAAGCTTATAAAACCAAACAGAATACATTAGCTGTTACCTTAACATATGCTTTATATCCAGGGCTGGAGAAATATGTTAAGTGCTTAATGTCAGACAGATGAAATACAGCATTTGCTATTCTGCTAAATTCACATGTGGATAATGGTTGCCTTCTATAGGTATAAATCTCACCCTTTAGGAGATTAACTTATGATGGGGAATGGCATAAATAATGGTTTTTAAGTAACAAGACGAATGGCCTAAATAAAACAGTCATGCTCCACAAAAATATGCTACAGCAATAACTTCAGCGCCCAAGTAGCACTTCTGGGCTGCTTTTTATGCTTTGCTTCCTTTGAACAGAAAGTAAAAGGTATGCAGCCATATGTTTAATGGCCAGACTTCTCCCTACCTTTAAAGACTGGATGCTTGTTTGAAACCGTTCAAATTTAGCACATCTAGATGAGATGATAGGGAATATCACTCAGCTTTATCTCCGAGATGTGTCGCTTTCTGCGTCTTTGAACAGGTCTCTATAAATGATCATCTGCTGCCACCATCATTAGCCGGCGGAGACGAAAGTTGAACTTGTAATTTGCATTGTCAGATCTGAGAGGAGCCTGGGAATTATTCCGAAACAATAGAAGTGGCTGCGAGATCAGCCAGGACACTGCAGCATTTCCGGGACAACATGGTACATTATTTCTTGTTTGGAAGTGACAGCTCGACTAGTTGGATAAAATTGTGACAAACAGATATTGTGAGCCCAGAAAACTCTTGCATTCATTTGCAAACACAACATTTTGTTTCATAATGAGAGACTTGCATAAAGTACAAGCACTCCGTGACATCTCGCCGAGTTATTTTAACACTGGCTGAGATGAAAAAGGCACTTGACTTTTTCCTAATTAATCTCAAAATCCCATCTTTTATTTATTACGCTGGATGTTCAAGGATAAAGTGAAGAGCGCTCAGGGATGCATTGTTGCAAAAAATGTTGTGTTTTATAAGACTTTGCTTTTGTTTCCACTTTGCTCCATTACATCTCAAGATGAGTTCATAGAGCCAAATTTCCACACTGCTCAAAAGGTCATGGTTCCAGGTACTTCAGTTTTGCAAGCGAATGAATTCTTCAGTTACAAAGACGACTAGAGAAAAGGCAACAGTAGCCACCATTGAACTATTATCGATCGGGACAACCATTAGCTTAAAAAAGGAAGAAAATTTGAGAGAACTTGTTGGACAAATAAGATGTCTGGCCACTGTTTGGTATTTGGGGAGATGAGGCCATTGAGTGCAAGTTAAAAATGAGAGGTACCAGATTTCTCACCATCTGGCAGGGATACAACAGTGCAGATTTTTTTTAAAAAGTAGAGGAGAAAACAACTAAAAAGTGGTAAGATGCTAGGGTTGGGTAATTCTTCTATTTCTAGTTTTTATCATCGATACCCTCATACAAGTGGCCTAAAAATGCATAGGTTAGGTTTTGGAAACAAAACGTGGTGACGATGTGCTTAAAAATAACTCAAAATGTACTTGGTTTCACACAGTTCCGAACACCTGTCTCTTGGGGGAAAGTCCTGCGTTCGATTGACTCATTCATCACCCCTACCTGTCTCCTTAGATGGACTTTTGGTATTTTTCAACTACTTCTGTCTTTACTCCCATGATCACAGCCGAGGTTATAAACCAATTACTGGCTCATGATTATGGGGGTTATGTATGCGTTATGGTGCATTTCTTTTCATAGCCTGAAGAGTGTGAACATTTTATTGAAAATATTTAAACATGAAAAAAAGTCTATTTAATCGCAGTGTCTCCTCTATTCAAACAGAAGCTCCCGGAGTCTGTGTGTCTGTGCTCAGTACGGCAATATCACAGCATGATGTTCCATTTAACGTTATTATCTTGTTTTTAATATTACAATCCACATCATATCCATAACGGTAACTACTCTTATGGAGTGAAAGCAAAGTTTTTGTGAGCAGGCATACGGAAACCTATGAAAAAGAGACAGCAAACTGGTTTGAAGTTCAGTTGAAATTAATTCACCACTACACTAGAAGCATCCATAAATGCACAGTAGGGCACAGATTGTAAAGATTATTAATACAGTATATTAGTTCTGATAGTAACTGAATTGCCTATTGGCATGAGAAGGAAACCATTTTGTGCCATCAATCAGCTCATGCCCCAACAGCGCCCTGGATTCTCCTTTTCATCTCATGTTCAGTCCCATTCATTTTCTCCCATAGAAAATGTTAAGTGACTCACAGTTGAAGCACTGCTGTGGCTCAGATCTGCATGAAACGTTCCTGGTTGAATCATCAGTGCAACAGATGAACTATGTTAAAAATATTTTTTTTTTTCCACAGGAAATTAAAGGGACAAAACTGTACATGTAAAAACAAAAATGGTATAACCTCCTCCTCCTCCTTCTAACTATGACACCCAAGGTGCAATTTGGGAAGAAACGTCCAATCAGAAAGCTTAAAATCTGGCATTAAAATCATCTCTCAGGTGAAAGTCGGTGTTTGGTGGACCCATTACCACAAATCCCGCCCGCCCCATTTAGACTTTCCCCACCTTAACTTCCGTCCTTGTCCCACGTGTTTCCCCTTGACGAGTGAGTCAGGAATCTTGTTTTTCACCAACCTGTCCCTGCTTTTCCAGCGGATTTGTGCCACCAAATGTGAGTGTTTTAAGCAAAAATATGATGTTTTCCAGGCCAAAACCAGGTAGTTTTTGTGCCTTAACTTACCTGCACTTTCACCACAGTGCTGTGAATAAACAAAAGATTCAATATATCGGCTACAAAATTATGTACAAATGAAATGCACCCATGGTTTACAGAAACATACAGTGCCATCATGGATGGCAGCAAGAATTATGTTTGTTTGAGACTACAACTAGAAAATGTTGCCTTGTTAAAAAACGTCCCAGTTTGTAAGCCAAGCCTCACAATACTCCTAAAATACGTGTGAAAAGCATCAATGAATGAAGGATTTTGCTGGTGTCCTCCATCAGGCATTCATGATTGTATGACATCATTATGACAGTGAAAGTGCTGATGAACAGTGTTGTTCTTTTGCCATTAGCATTAACCATTTTGCCATTAAGTAATTCTATAATGACGCCTATTAGTCACATTAACCTACTTTGCTGTTTTTGTTAGCGCCTAATCACAGAATGTAGAACCCCTCTCCAATTCGGCTCCTCCTCTGGTGTCACAGGTTTTATTTTTAGCCAGATATCCAATGTGCAGGTGTTGAAAGGGCTACGCATAGAGGGTCAAATGTGATGTCTCGAATTCCCGTGTTGCTATAAGTGACCTATTTCTTTGTCTGTGATGTGCTAGATACAGTACAGAGGGAGGACATATTTTGTGGCTGATCCCTTGCAGCTTGTACTGTATTATTTTTTAAGCACGTCCAACAGTAACTGCCAGATTTCTATTGATGTATATTGTTTAATACATTGGGGGAGAATCCAAATTGACATTTTCATCTGGCATGTAATAACAATGATGCATGTTTGCTGCCTTTAATAAATAGATAAAGGCTACTAGATGTAATTGGTTTTCAATCAGTCTGCCCACTGTTCTCATGAACTTTCCTTTCCATGCTTTTTCCTGTGCTCTCGACTGCGCCTTGTGTTCCATCCATTTAGAAAACCAATTTCAGCCATAATTTTTATGGCGCCAACATCTCAGGTGTAAGTGCCACAGCTAGCATCTTGTCTGTAATTGCAGCCTTATTAAATCCCATCAACTCGTGAGCGTCATTTGGGAGGCCATTCCAAATTTCATCAAGCAAACTTATAATCATGACATTGTAGGAATTTCCAATGCAATTAGCTCCACACATGCGGTGCAAAAATCAATAGGTAATTTTGAGGGTTTTCCAGCATCTCATTAATTGATCCGGTACATGCTTGGTGCCCTTTTCTTCCTATTTTCATGTTATTTCCTTGTACACAGTAATGGAATCTCATAATATTAGAGATGATAGAAATGCTTTCCAGCCTTGCAAATCCTTTGGAATGTCTGAGTGATAATACAAGTTTATTAACTGTAAAAACACATGAGGAATAAAAGATTCAACTCTTTTTTCCCGAGCACTAAGGCCTTAAAAGGGAGGTGGGTGTATTTCTCACCTCATCATACCACAAAAAGTGGACAACTTTCCAATTACTCGGTATCTACCTACACCTCACTGCAAACACGACTCGCTCCCACAACTTGCTGGCCACCTTGCCATCCGTGACCTGCTCCATCTGACTCAGTAAGAGATTTGTCATGTGCCTAATTTAGATATTCTATATTCTGGGTTTCCGGACCCACAGGGAAGGACATAATTGAATAGGCTGTGTCAAAGCCTCCCCCCACTCCACAAAAACCTCCCAGGGACGAGCTAACGTTAATTATCTCCCATTGCAATATGGCCTAGTTTTATAATTACTGGTCCTGCCAAATATATTACAACATACTAAACCTCTCGCAATACGGTTATTAATTTAGTGCATGTGATCTGTCGACATGTGCCGTACAATTTACTTGCTTACCTTATTTACAGACTTGATAACAATATTTGCGCATGAGGGGTTGATTAAATTGGCCGTCGCAATCACAGACTGCTAGTTAAAGATCGAAGGCAGGCTCTTCATTAGCTGTACATATCGCATCAACATTAGCGTGCTCATTTTCAGCATCAAAGGGGCACTCTGTGGATTTTACACATGCAGATTAGTTCACTTGTCATAAGGACTCAGCCTGTGAAACCAATTGTTTAATGTGACTCTGAGGGAGCGTTCTAAAGCCTGAAATAAGACTAAGAGATGACACTCTTGCTAGCAGCACTGTGAGGCTGTACCAAGGCACAGTGGTGCTTTGAGCGAAATAGTAACATGCTCACAGTGACAGTGCTGACGTGCTGATGTGAAGCAGGTACATTGCTAATCGTGTTAGCCGTCAGCACAAAGTACAGCAAGGGCTGAAGGTAATGTTATTAGTGTTGCAGTTACTTGGCCATAAACCAAAGTGTTGGACACATTGTTACCTGCTGGTGGCGTTGGATGATGATCCATCCTCTGAGAACCATGAATTTCATACTAGTTTTTCCAACAGTTGTTGAGACATTTCCCCAAAAGCCAAAATGATCAACCATGGGGTAGATCTGAAAGTAAAGTCAGAGGATTACGAACGTTTGCAAGACTCATCCTCTGGGGAGCATGAGTAATTGATCCGATAGCTGTGAAGACATTTCCCAAAAAGCCAAAAGTGTCACCCTACTGATCGTCTCAAAAGGAAAGTCAGAGGATCACTACAGTCAGCAGGGATCATCCTCTGGGGACTATGACTATCAGTACAAAATCTAATGACAATGCAACCAAAAGTTGTTAAGACATTTTGTAAAATGCCAAAAATATCAACCTGCTGGTATCGCCGAAGGTGATGTCAGAGGATCATTAAAGCCAGCGGATTCATCCTCTGTGGACCATGACTTCCTGTACAAAATCTCTCCGAAGATGAAGGACTTGGTCGCACTATTGTAAGATAGTGTTTTTGGAGATGGACTTAAAGGAAGATATCTTGGCCTTTACTGTGTCGATTTGACCCATTCTTCTCTATCCTGCCTTGAGACGTCCATTTCTGAAAATGTGCGATGCTAAAGTTTTCTTTTGGGGAATGCAACCCATTACTCATCTTGCACATGACTTCACATCAGCCGTTGCAAATGAGTGCTACAAAGCCAAGCTTTTAACATGTGATCCATCTTTGTTGCTAAATTGCATTTGAGTTTTTTTTCCTTTCACTCCAGCAGCAACATAAAACATTCACACACACCAGAAAAAAGGGTTTGATGAACTTCAGTAGCTTTGTGCTGGTACCATGATACATACTTTCATGTAACTTGGCAGGCGTGATGATCACTTGAGGTCAGGTGAGTTAAATTATACCTGATCTGACACTGGACCTGGCCAGCAGGCAAACATCCTTTGTAATGATGAAAAACAATGAAAGCAGCCCTGGACTTTCAACATGTACATCAAGGCTGCAGTAAAAGCCAGTTTTGTGTGTGTGTGTGTGTAATGAAATGCTGCATGTGAACTGGGCATTTAACATATGGGGTGAGAATTTTTAATTAAAAATTCAACAGTTGGATAAATTATTCTGTATCTCTATCATAGAGAGCCTGGAGTAAAACAGGGATGATGTAATGCTGACCAGAAGTTGTCCTCTTAAAGGAGCTGTCGCACTCAGAGCAGTAATATAGCAGCAAATAACTATTTGCTATGTAAAGATATAGCGGAGTAATGGCGTCCTCAGGAAAGAAGGAAGTCACGCTTCCTGTGTGTGCTGTAAGCTTCTGTTGGCTGTGCGTCCCAACACATTCTCACTCCGACTGCGTCACATATCAACATTTGGTCACAGACTTTCCTTGTCCGGATATGATGTGCAAGGTACCGAGGGTGCGTTGGTTGTTGACATTCTGGGAGGTTGTGTCAAGCTCCGCCTTCAACAGCAAACGCTTGTGGAGTTTGAATCACGGATATGCTCTGAATGTCAAATACGACACCTTTAAGGGCCTGTTGATACGGTTGCGTATATTTCTGAAAATGGGTATATTTTTCTTGACGAAAACGGAGATTTTCAAAAAAGCTGCCATTTTTGCATTTGTGTAAACAGGGATATCATTTTCACAACTGATTGTGTAAACACAGATTTTTTTTTTTTTTTATACGGGATAAATAAAAATATGTTTTTTATTTGTATCTGTATCCATGTAAACAAGGCCTAAGTGACTGTTCCCGAGGCTGCAAGTCAGTATTTTTATTTTTTTTATTGAAGTGCTTTGGTAAAATTAAAATAACAACAAAAATGTATGTTTTAACATTTTTTTTATGCCATTTTATATGGGAAATTGTGAAATTTTAGTTAGAAAATGTGAAAATAGCAATATAGGATATTGTCTGCTTTAACAAACAGTAAATCATATTTAAAAATCCATCATTTCCACCATCAATTATTGGTACAGCTTCATTTTTTCTCGGGAACAGAACATAGTAGCTCTCTGGGTCATGTCTACCCGCTGTTTGGGTCGTGTTTACACACTCAAAAGCCATTAAAAATATTTCTGTTGCCATGTGAAGACATCATAAGTAGTATGACTAATAATATGCATCATTATGCTGCTGCATGTACGCATGTTTAGCATCAGTTGCACTGTGCCAGCACGTTATTAAATTTGTGTTGGATCTGTAGCTTTTCCCCCTTTTTTCTCTCTCGTTTTGGACCCTTTTCCCAGTGGTTACATTTTTCTTTCGTGACATTAAATATAATAGCTGTGGATGAAATCAACTGAACTGGCTGCTAACTGGCTCCAGTCCTAAAGCTGTTGCCCTCCAGTTGCTGTATGCATGCTGGGCCTTTATGGCTGGCCAGAGACACCTGAGGACATTTTTATGGCTTCAATTACTGAGTGCTATTCTAAAATTAAGGCTAGCAATTAAAAGACACACCACTTACCCAAATTATATCATTGACTAAAGGTTAACAGCAAATGCAGCCAAATATAGTTCACAGGAAAGCAAGTTCAGGAAAGCAGAACTCTATAAGTGCCTTTTTTTTGATGTAATCCCACAGCTCTTGCCTTACATGGTAAGGCCACAGCATATCCATTTAACCCTCCGCCTGCACTGATCCCACAAGCAATGATCTATATCAAGCTGAGCCTTTTCACCTCCATTAGCATAAACACTTGCTAAATGAAAGTAAAGAATATGGTCTTCATCATGCCCTACTTTCAGAAAATCAGTGCGTAACGCTGTGGTATTACTAATTTTGTTCTTATTGATCAAAGAGAATAAACTGCTGCGTTCAACCTTTGGCCCACACTGCTGCTAGCTTTTGTTCCTGGGATATGTCCTCAGGTGTTACGCAGGAATAGGCTCACACACTGTCAAAGAGGAGAAGAAGGTCGTGAATGAATCACCCCGGTTCAGTGAGCAGCGTGGAGGAAATATACATATATAAGTAACTAAGTACATGGACTTGTGTACTGCGTTTAAATTGAAGAGTACTTTGGAGTTTTCCATTTTATAATACTTTATACTTGTACTCTAGTATATTCCAGAGGAAACTGTTGTACTTTTTACTTCGCCACAGTTATTTGACACAGTCACTGACACCCTTGTATCATCTCTTGACTCCTCAGATTAATCTTGTGACCCTTTGAATGGTTCCTGAGCCATTGGTTGAGAGCCAATGCTCGAAACTACCTGACTCTTTCTAAACTAAATTCTACTCTTTTGACACCTACACTCGATGGCTGCCAAGCTGCTGACCACTGTTCGAGAACAACAACAAAACCGGTTGAGTTTTAGCGAGTCATTTCTGCGATTCCAGCAGGGACAGTGCCACGAAAAGCCTGTTTTTACGAGATATCAAAGCATTTCCTGCCATGATAGTGCCATGAAAATTTTTTTTTTTTTTTTACTGGAGTATCAGTGCATTTCTTGCTGGGATAGTGCCACAAAAAGCACTTTTTTACAGACACTTTTTTACACTCTCCTGTGCAAGTGCCACGAGAAGGGTTTATTTTTTTACTGAGACATTGCTGTGTCATGTATCAGTTGAAGAAGGACCCAAATGCAGACTAACAGACTGAATTTTCAACAAAAAGCAACTAAAAGTCCAAATGAAAGTAGCAGATAATGACACCAAGAACACGTGGGTGAGCACAGGAATCAGCGCACGAACGAACATAGGATGAACACAGACGAACTAACAAAGAACAAAGGGAAACACACAGGTATATCGACACAGAAAACCAATCACAAGAACGAGACACAGCTGGATTCAAAAGACGGGGGCAAAAGGATGGAAACAAGGATTGGCTAACAACAAGGGTGGAGCAGACGAGACTAATCCAGAACAGGTGTGAAGGGAACAGGGACGGACTAACGAGGCAGGTGTGACAGAAAACAGGCGGGAAAACACACAAAACCAGACATGACAGGGTTGTTTTTTACCAAGACATTGCTGTGTTTCCTGCCAGGATATTTCCACAGCGGTTGTTATTTTTGCTACAGAGAACTTGCTGTGTTTACCATTGGGATAGTGCCATGAAAAGTGGTTGTTTGCCAAGACATCGCTGCTTTTCCAGCGCAGATTGTGCCACCAAAAATTTTAAGCCAAAACATGATCCTTGGTGGTGGTTTTGTATCTAAACCTAGCCACACATTAGCCACAGTGATGCTAAAATGTAAAGTTTGAAAGTATCCGCTACATAATCACATACAAATGTAATGCATCAATGTAAAGTTTATGTAATGCTTACGTAAAGTTTTAAATTCAAGGACTTTTACTTGCAATTGATTTTGGTACTTACTTGACTGAATTTAGTGAATATTTAAATAAATAAATATGAGTGAGTTATTATTATTTTTTCATGGAAATGTACCTTATTCTGATGATATGGCTCATTGCCATCTCCTCCTCTCGTTCAACCAGCTGATGGCTCCTGCCTTTTGGTGTGAATGTCACTAACAGTGGGGTGCTGCTCTCCATCAAACATCACAGCATTACAACAGATTTACAGCCTGTAAAGTGGACAGTAAATCTAAAGCTGTTGCTGCAGCTCCAGTCTGATCTTGATTCTTGTCACTTCTTATTTGAAGTGAAACACTCATCAGATCATTTGTCAGCTGTGAGTGCCTTTCTGTCGCCGTGTCACCGCGGGACAGCATACGGTGTCATAATCAGTCAAGAAGCTGTTTCTCCATTACTAGCGTTTCTCTCCGATTCTGAGCAAAGTTATGAAATCATCTCTTTTCCCCAGGAGCAAGAAAGGTCTTCAGAAGTTTGTTGAAGAATGTTTCAGCAAACCATCCCTCCCACACACAACCCAGGGATATGTTTGTTGGGAAATGTGCCATCAAGTGCTCTGATGCAATGCCAGAAGGTTAAAGGACGCTGACCTTTACCGAGCTTGAACCAGTGGTCACTTCATCCAAATCGCAGAGCATTTGCATCAAACCCTCTAACTTTTAATCTATTATATAACTAGTTTCACTTTGTTGTCAAATATTGCCTGCTTTGGGCTTCAAATTTGAGCTGTTCAGATTTGTATCCAGTAAATTATTGCCACATGCTAATTTGGGATTGCCATTATCTTCCTTGTTTTTTGCTATTTCATTATTCTAAATAACTGCTATTTAAACCTGCTTTGGTGTGGTGGGTCAGTAGATAAAGAAAAAGCACTTCACCCTTTACAATTCTTGTGTTCAAGAACTTTGCAGCTTCCACCCTGTGGATGCAAGGCTTCCTCTGACATTGTAAAGACATGCCGGATGTGTTGGAGACGTGGGAATACCTGTCGGTATATCTGTGTAAACCATGTGATGGACTCTACAGGGTGTTTCTCTGCCGTCTGCCAAGGGCAGAATGCACGCTGGGAAAGGCTCCAGCCCTGACCCAAAAAATGAATAAATTGGCAAAGAACACAAATAAATAGATGGAGGATATATCTGCACAATAAGATTCTGCATGGCAATAACACCTTAACTCTGCATGAGTTATATTCTCCAGTGTCACCGCGATGATGTGACACCAGAGGCAGTCCATGCGATGCACCTTTTGTGGACACTTCCACCCACTTCCCAACGAGCTGTCCTCAGCGAGGAGCAAAGGAGCAGGCAGGAGGTGTTCCTGTGTCCTCTTCGACAATAAAGCCTCTGCCTAAGATGGTTTATAGCTGCAGTATAATGAGAAGCATGATGAAAAGGCCATAGCCTGTCTCTCTGGGTGACAGGTGAGCGCACCAGTGAGTGCATGTGATCGCTGGCACAGTATTTGTCCATGTGTTCATGTACAATTAGCAGCTTTGCCAACATCTCACTGTGTAAAATAGCATGTTTTCATTATGCACCATATGGCAGTATATCTACTTATATGCTGTCTGCCTGTGGACATAAAGACATTAATGTCAAAATATTCTTCTGTGCATTATGTTGCATGTTAAGATCAATTGGGGGTTCCGCGAATTTTAAACGTACACCAGTTTTTGCCCTCAAAGGTAATATATGGGATAGGAATCTCAAATGTCAGACACAAATGTAGGATTTGATGGAGCAGACTTGACGAAGAATCCAAAAAAATGCGTAAACTAAAACATAATCTAATGCACGGACAAATAGCGTGTCTGGGCAAGCAAGTGTGTTTGAACCCTGCTCAGTGGAATGTTTGGAAAGTACTAAGCATGCAGTCAATTAAATGAGACCTGGATTATACTGAACAAGTTGTGTGAGCGTTTGTAAATGGATGCTTTGATATAATTTTGCTGTTTCTCGGGGTACTCCGGCTTCCTCCCACAGTCCAAAGACACGCAGGTTAATTGGTGATTCTAAATTGTCCGTAGGTATGAATGTGAGTGTGAGTGGTTGTCTGACCGCAGAGATGAAGCGGTCACGGAAAATGAATGACGAAATGAATAAACACAAACAACTTTTGCTCCAATTAATTTAGAAATTTCACTGTTTTTTTGTTGTTGTTTTTTTTTTGATTTTTCGTTTATCGCAGTTGCATGTACAAATTATATTTGTTTTGGTTTTTCGCTGAAGTCTCTGCTCCCCTGAAGAGACGAAAATGGTTGTGTCTAGATGGTGAACCCAGATTCAAGTGATCATTTTAATATTTACAGTTCTTACATTAACACTGCTTTTTAGGATGTTTAAGTTAACTGCAATTGCCGGAAGTCAAACGCTAACTCACTTAGCACCACCTTTTTTAAGACAAACAAAAGTTAAAAATTCACAAATGGTGCATTTACTGATTTATTTTATTTCTTAGGACAAAGTCTCTTAAGCTTGTGTTAACTACAGACCTCATTTCAGGCACCGCACCAAAAACCCATTCAGAATCAATCAACTTTGACATGAGGGAACCAGGTTTTTGGACTCATTCCTGGAGCATTCTATGATTTAATGGCACCTGGGTGGAGAATTAGTGTCACCAGCTGTTTATCTCAATGCACCCAGCTCCTATAATCAGTCGTAGATGGCATTGTACATTAATTAACATTTTCTTTTCCCAGTTTTCTTGAAATTCGGTTAATTGCGCGACACCCATGGGTGCAAACCAAAACAATGCACGTTTGCAGATGCTGTGGGAAAAGTTTTTGTGTTCCTCTGATATATTTAAACAGAGACAACCTTGGGGAATGTAATTCCTTTTGCTGGAGTCAGACACATTGTGACAGTGAAATGAACTTTTTTTTAGGTAGATTTCATTTTCAAAAGTTGAATACGAAGAAAAAAAAGAGTTTGTCAGTTCTTCCTTTGTGGGCTTACATTGGATTCTGTATTACATCCTGTTGCGCTGTCCGAGGCGCTGAAACTTTTCATTCTGTTTCATCACACATGCATTTGGCATCGCCGTGCATTGTGTGTATATGTATTCTCATCGTGATTTGCTCCCGAGCTAATGTCACTAGAAAAGAAAAGTCCTAATTGAGTTTTTAAATGGTTCCAGGGGGAAAAAAGTCACAATGTTGAATGAAGGAACAGAAAATCATTCATCTCGTGTGACAGCCGGTAATAAGGTATAACATTCGCCAAGCTTCTCACAGAATGTTTGCCATGCCATTCATCCACTCTGGCTTGGTATCCCTTGCTTGCTGTTTCATTGTACTCAGGGACTTTATACATTATCATTATGTCTCTGCACTGTAGTCCTCAAGGCGATACAAAGCCTTTTTTACTACTCCCGGCTCATTCATTTTTCATTGAGGCCTGGCTTGTTAATTAAAATGCTGAATGGCACACTTTAGGTTGCAAACACAAAATTTTGTTGTTTGACCTTTTCTTTTAGCCAATATATGGCGCTGCCTGAGTATGACGCGGTGATGAATGGATAATGTACTGTCCCAGCTGACAGGCCTCTTTGGTAAAATTAATGAGAACATAGTGAGCAAGAAAGGGGGTTGTCGAAAAGGGGGAGTTTCTTTCTATTTTCTGAGGCCTGAATTACTCTTCATGGATTATGTTGGTACTGTAGCTCACAAGTGGTAAATGGATATAATGTAGTTATTAATCATGTGGACACTTGAAAGATAGAGTGATAGAAGAGAGGAGGGGGGAAAAAAGGTAAGCAGAGGCAGGCTGAATGATAAGAGATGGGGAAAGGTTGGCAGAGGCAGGTAGATGCGGTGATAACCACCATAGATGCAATCTGTCTTTCCTTCATTAGCGCTAATGTTTGTTGCATCCTGTTTGTTCTGCTGGATGTTCAAATTAAATATGCAAATTGTGACACAAAATGGATGTTTCTGAAATGAATGGCTGTCAGACACTGTCACTTATTGTGCTCATTTCAGCTTTTTTTTTTTTTCCTCCCCACCATTAGAAGCAGGGAGGCGAATTCCAAACAGCCTGCGACTTGAGGGCGGCAACGTTCGGACTTTGCTTCGAGGGATTTCACCAAATCAGACTGATTGATGGACTGATTTCTCCCTTCTTTCCTCCTCTCTTTCATTCTGTCAGAGACCACCACCAAAACCAGAGCATAAAATGGATAAAATCTATTATACGGTCGGAATTAGTCAAGCCTTCTTGACTATCTCATGAGTCATTACCGAAAAGGTGAAATTGATTCTCCAGTAGATTAACACGTCTTCATGAAATGTAATAAATGGTCCTTAGCCTCGATGATGACCACATGTGCGGCAGATGAAGATTTTCCTTTTGAAAGGCCTGATGGAAATGTGTGGTAAGTACCAGCTCATGGCACTGATGTGCAGTTTTGGATGAAAGCCAGAGTAAAGCCTAATTGGACAGCTTTTTAATGGACGCTCCTGGAGGCTACTTGATGTTGTGAAACTACCGTCTCCATCTGGCTGAATGGATAAATATTTTGGAGGGATTTATTGTGAATGCTGTGGGTAAATTAACAGTAGTATCAAATGCTGTTTTTTCCCACATGAACTGTCCAGAGAATCAGATCCGGACATATCCGGCCTCGTCGGTGAGCAGAGCCGTTCGTGACAGGGCTGGGGTGACGGTAGTATCAAATGTTTTTTCATATGACCTGTCCAGAGAATCAGATCTGGACATTGACATGGCAGAACATGACACGAGTTATACCACGGTCACATAGCTGATTCGTAGTTTGATTGGTAACAACAGAGTCTCTCGGCGTTCCTTGAATTTCTCCGTTGATATTGGCTTTGGCCCCTGTGGCACCAACAGAGGTTCCAGAAGCTTGTCATTGAATTAGACATTGTCATTGCCGTCTTTGTGTACATGACCCTATTTCCTCACCCTTGTAAGTTTGTTTTCTTCTGGTTTCAGGCAAGCCTCACGATACAAACATCATCAGTATGCCCTCTGCCTCATTACAAATTCTCCAGACATTTACCTGCTCACATAGGGGCTCAATCGGACGACACACATTAGAGCTAGAGTTACATAAAACATTCACTGTGCATGCCTCTTACAACAAGGCTGTTTCAAGTCAGTCATTATTTGCTCAGACACATGCCAAGGTCCAGTTGTTCCGTTTCATTCTTTCGTTCCGAGCATTAAATGTTTATCTATTTCCTCCAAAGAACACTTTACAGAGGAAGGAGGAAGAGCCAAATCATTGTTAAGAAACCATAATGAGTCAGAGCTGAATCAAGGAGCTCATTTACTGCAGATACTGTTCGTACTGCCGGGGGCTTTTTGTTCTCACTGCTTTGATCAACAACTTGTTCGTGTGGGTCTTTTAGGTTTTTTTTTTTTTTTTGAGTTTACATTACCCATATGTTGGGGAAGCTGGTTATCTAAAAGCTGCCTACAAATTGCAACTTGCCTGCTGCAGGGCTGGAGCTTCCATTGAGGACACCAAGGTTGTGTCCTTGCTATGTTCTCTGTGGATTTTGGGGGAGTTGAGACAGAAAGGTGTCTCGAAATTCGAATAACTTGCTGCCTGTTTATAAAGTCTTGACCTCACCTTTTGTATCAGGGTTCAACATTACCTGGGTCAGAAATCTTCTTGCCCAAAGTACGCTTTTCTTGCCCCTGTGCAAATTGTTTTATTTAACAGCAGTTATCATGACAAACCTTTGAAAACAACCCCGTTTTATCCGCCTTGCCCTCAAACTTGCGACAACTGCTCGCGTCAGCTCAAAAACTTAATCTTCAAGTACCACAATTTTGCCACGAGTGCCCCATCGGTGCTCAAATCTCAACAGAGATGAGAAGGAAGCAAAATGGTGCACTCCTTAGCTTAGCTGCTAGGTTTACTAGCCCAAAATGGCATTTTACTCGCCTCCAGGCAATCAGACAGTGTCTATACATTGGTTTGAGTCTATACATTGGTTATTTGATTCCGAGTGCGAGGCTGTGGCTATTTCCTGGAAGGTGGGAAGCCAGTGCAGGACTGTAAAAACAGTTCTAGACTCTGTCACACTGACAATACTTTATAAAATCAACATGTGCATATTGGGAAAGTGTAAATGCATGAAATGAAAATGGAAAAGGTCCTCCGATATCCTCTTTCGGTGGAAGTCAGTCACGATCTGTGAGGTGTATTGTCTATCAGTTTCACTTAGTCCTCATTCTTCATTCTGGCGGCAAAGAAAGGAATAAGACTGCCGAACGTTTTGTGCAACATTCAGACAAATAAAAGAAATATCTGCAGAGCTAATGCCCGATCAATAGCTGCCACAAAGGTGTGTTATACAAGCGATCACTGTGTGCTATTCAAAACTTGCCCAGCTGCGACAGAGCTGGAGGAGTCAGTCCAAGTTCATCAAACATCAGCGAGCACGACTGGCTGCTGCTATGAAGTCCCTGCTTCCAAGCGCGGACTGTGTAATCAATCACCTAAGATCTAAGCTAATCAGATCCCACAAAGTTTCTCCTACCAGCAATGACGCGCTAACTTTCGGAAAACACTTGATTGATTCCAGCACAGTTTGTCCCTGGAAACAGATAATTGCCCGTGGTGTTCTGTGTACACTGGGAGCTCTGACCCAAGAGGCGTGGACTGTTTGAACAGTAATGGTCATTAGCTCTTCTCTGTCCCTGGCTCTGTCATCCAGTCTTGTCATTTGCTTCAGACAGAACTGGATGTGCTAATTGGTTTAACAAGTTTGAGTGTCAGTTTTAAATTGTAGCTGCCAGAGATAACATTCGTCTTGCATGAAACTCTGGCACTTTACTGCTGCTTGTAAGTACTGCTCTTGCCCACATCATTACGATTTTATTTACTTATCTGCACTTAAAAGAATAATGTTCCATCTATTCACCCATCTATCAACGCTGTATTCTCAGCACTCGTTTAGAATCAAAGGTGATTAAATCAAAGAGATATTGTGCAGAATTTATCTCCCTTTCATCCTCACTGTAATGTCAGAACGCCGCAACTCTTACAGCTCCCCTTGCGAGAGAATTTATTGGACAGCAACAAACGGATTCATTTGAAATCTCCATTAGGTGGGAGACGTGCATTGCTGCGTGTGCAGTTTAAATCACAATGTTGTCTGATCCTGTGTGTGCGCTGTCAAAGATCATCAGTGTTGCCGGGGAAGAATGGAGTTGTTTTTGACTTTGGTTATTTGAAAGATCACTTGTTTGTATAAGGAAGACAAAAAGGCACTGAGTTGAAAAATAGGGAGGGAACTCAAGTGGGTAAGAGTTGTGAGATATTGATTTACCATTATGTCTTGGGTTGACCCTGATGCAGCCCATAGAGTACATTTACGCTATCAGATATGGGGCTTTATTATAACCAGGAGTGTTTTTTCCTCTATTATTAACACCACAAAGCTAAGAAGGAATAAAAGGTTGCTTTCAGGGGCTTAACAACAAAGTATTTTTTAAATTGTTGTCTTTAATTTTCTTATCAGAATATTAAATACATGTTGGATTATATTATCAGATTGTCGGATTTGCGCTTTTAAATTTGCACTTCAATTAAAGGATTATTTCTCACACAATTTGTCTTATGAAACTCAAGTATTCATTTAGTTAATGACTTGAATGGTGCAGATTAAATAGTCTGGCAAAGGGGCATATATGATTTAAATGATTTCACCATATCTTATCTAACTTTGTTTTAATTTCATGTGCCATAATTTCATTCCCCAAAACACACACGTGCATGCTTGAATGAATGCATGAATAGTTTCACTTCAGCATCGTGTAGCTGCAGAGTGAAGACACAGAGTTCCTAATTAAACAAGATGGTCACTGTGTGTGATGGTGGGTTTCGGATGTGTGCGTTTATATTTGTCTCTTTCTGTGTGCGCACTAACTGGTTCATCTTAGGCCCGTCAGCCACCACCCCCCCTTGCTCTCACGCATTGTGAATCATGAGGACTCAGGGCTTTAACAATAAGAAAATAAGAAACTCTCCTGTAGGGGGGATTGCTGGTGTGTGTGTGTGTGCTTGTGTTCCAAGTGTCTGTGTACGCACGTGCATGCATCAGTGTGTATCTGTGTGCGGGGGTCTGCCTGCCGCATCGTCCGTCTTCCTCTCCTTGTTGTTCTTTCCCCTGGGAGGCCGTTAGGGTTTTCATGTCGCCTTTTTTCCCTTCTCTTTTTTTTATGTAGGACACTGCTGCCTGCTTGATGTTTGAGTTCGGGGGGGGAAATGCTTTAAGACGCCGCTGCGCCTTCTGTTTTTTGGAGGAGCCGAGATATGATTCAAAGCCCTGACAATCGGATGCCGAGGAGAAGAACAACAACTATTTTGGGTACAACGGCATCTCACCAAACACAGGATGTTCTGAGTGAAGATGGTACAGCGTCTCTGCTTAGTGCACATTAGAAGAAAGGGTGGCGGAGCAGTGGGGGTGGAAATGTGGGTGGGTGGGGGTGCGGTGGTGGAAAGGAGGAGGAAGAGGGGGATGAACTTGCACTTGAATCTGCAGTTTTGATATGCACACAAGCAAATGGCAGTGGAAAATGTGGAAGGGTCGATTGAAGTGCAGAATTCTCTAAGAATGAAACTGCACATCTATGTTGATGACTTTGAACTGTATGGTTGAATCTTGCCAGTCGCCTCAAACCAACAGAGACAAAGCAAACCAGTGGAAAGTTAAAGGTGACATGGTGGAGACCAAACCAGAGGTAAAAGGCAACAGCAAGTTTGGCTGTCATAAGGTCATTAAATGGCTGTTATAAGTGTTAAAATGGGCCTGCCACACCTAATATTAGGTTCAAAAGACCTTTATCGGGCCATGAAATGTTGGTTTATACTCGTGGCAGTTATAATAAAGTCCACGCCGGGATAAAGGGTGAGTCAAACAAACTAAAGACTTTCACCCAGGAGAGCATAGTTTATGTCCCATGTGAAACCAAAAGTCAATGTTGACTTACTTTAATCAGAGATTGGATGAATTTATTGAAGAACCAAGATACTTTTCCTAAACTTAACCAAATTTTATGCCTAATGAAAGTGAAACCGTACGAAAGCGGGATTGTATCACATGGACATGCCAATGGCCATTCAGTGACTTGAATGAATAGTGTCGCAGACCCTTTCTAACACATATCTATGAGGCTAAAAAAACAGAAAACTGCCATTTAATGGGCTGATAATGTCCAAATTAAATTTCTTTCCAGGAAAAATACCAATAATTAACTGGTTTTAACCTCTCACATATGAACATTTTCCAAATTGCTTCATCTTTAAACTGAATATATTTGTGTTCAAAGCTGCTGGCATGCTTTAATCTAATTAAATTATCTATAATTCTATTATACAACAAGTCCTCATTATCTAAATCAAGTAGTTGATGAGGCAGAAATAGCAGAGTACTCAATTATAAAAATAATTACAAGTTGGACTGACCATTCACTTCAGGGTCCGGAAACACAACACCAGTGGAGTTTGTCAGCAAAAATCTGGAATAAGTATATTTATTTTATTGTTTTTGCCTCCTAGGTTAAAAAATTAACTTAAAAATTCACATTGTAAAATATGCAGCATTGCATTGTGGGAGTGTTGATGGCACTATGTAGCAGATATAGTCGGACATTGAGAATTCAGACTAAATCCATGCCATTATAATCTGGGCTGCTCTTGTTGCAAATCAAGCAGCCCAAATAATTCAAGAAAATGTGCAATATTCTAAATTGAATATTAGGCCAACTGTCACTCATTATGTATTAAAAATCTTTAGGGAATAGCATAGTGGGATTAACAACAAAGACATATATTATCATCTGAATCTAGCACAAAGAAATAGATTGTCGAATAAGGTCACCTACAATCCAGAGTATGAGGGACACTTACGCTGGCTGGAATCATAATGGCTGGTTATTCCATATTATTCAATACAGCGTGTTCACAAACGGTTCGGGGCTGACAACTTCGAATATCTTAGTCAAACTGAGTCCGTGTCACATCTTGGCTCTTTAAGATAAGCGAGCCACGGGAACCTAAATGGCAATAACATGGCACCCAGAATAAATAAGGTCACCCACACTGCTCCAGACATGCAATCTCTGCGAAGCACAGCGCAAAAGCACCACAGAAATGTACAAGGAAGACACCATGAATATGAGAAAATCATGCAGATTATTACTTGAGGAACGACGGTACAGGAGGGGAAGAGGAAGTGGAGAGATATTTAAGGAGAGTGAGGGAGAAATGGTGGAGGAAGTGGAGATGAGGAGGAGAAATTAAAAACAAGGCAGTAGTGAATGAAAGGGAAGCAAAGAGTGGATGATGTGGGGCGATAGGGAAAATATTAAAGGCGGAGCAGGGAGATGAGGGGGAATAACAAGAAAGAGGATAAGAGGATAAACACATATCATGCAGGGATTTGGGGAGACGGCAGTAAACTCGCTATCACTGTATGTCAAGAATAACCCCTCTGCTGTAATTTTACTCCCTATTTCCTCAGAGTTGTGCGAAAGTTATGCTTGTTACAAAACAAAGTGATTAATCTCTACAGTTAAATAATAGGGGGCTCTTTTTATGGTGACTAAGCATTTTGCGGTGTGAAGCGTTGGTCATGGCCAGCTGGTAGATTTTAAACTACTTAGGGAATTAGCTGCTGCTACAATTGGCAAGAAAGTGGATTAACATTTTAAGATTTTAAGCCTGACTCACCCCTGCTGTTTTGAATCTCAGACAAAAACATTGCCATCACCTCATAAAAAATTCAAATGGCATTAATGATGCACCGCTTTTTGTCAGGAACCAAAATAGATGAATTACATAAAGTGCGAAATGATACGAATGCCACTCGCCAGAGGAATCAAACATTGCGTTTAACAACTCCTCCCCGCCATGAACGGAGACGTGCACACAAACAGCAGAGACGGCAAAAGGTGGTTTGAGGGCCGCGTCTGGTATTGGAACAAATGTGCTTTCCTTTTTCTCTTTCTCATCCTCAATCACGTTTGTCCTTTGTTGTCCGCAGCTCGGGCTCCAAGGAAACACAAAGAGCAGGTCTTCATCGTATGCATCATCTATGTTCATTAGTGCCACCATTAACGTCCACGTCATCTTTCCCACTGTCTCGCAAGGCTGCAACTGCTTCCAATTTGGTCGTCATCTAAAGATCTGCCTCCAGAGTAATACGACCTCCACGCCGCCGCGGCGAGCATCATGAGCAACACTAGCATGCGCGCACAGATCCCAAATGGCCACTTCTTCTACATTTGCAGGGTAAATAAATAGCGGCGCATGTTGCAGGGAACACATCAGCGGCTTATGAGCTGTTGCGGAACAGTTTTCGTCCATTTGTGAAGCCGTTTGGGAAATAGTGGAGTTATTTAAGCAGATCAAATAGTTGCAGCTTTAAATTAAATGCTAGCAAATAAAGAAAAACAAAGTCTACTGTGTCTTTATCGAGCTAGAGCGCTGCTTCCAGGACGAAGCAAATCTATCATGGATTCCCCATTTACACATGGCATTAACAACCTGTCTGGATTATCAATGCCATTGGACACAATCTGTTTTAATGTGGGCAGAATCTGGGTAAATGTAAACCCTTGTTAGGTAAAAACCAATTCTCTTGAAAGTAATGTCTTGTTGCAGAAAAGTTTAAAGTGCTAAATTTAAAACCAAAGTCCCGACATCATGATCGCCTGCATCAATTCTGTAAGCCCGGGCTGTACGTTGCTTATGTTGCATTCACATGGATTCAGGCAGATGGTCGGTGACAGATGGACAACATCTTCTGGACAGCACAGTAAAAAACAAACAGTCTGACGGAATGGCAGGAAGGCAAACACACATGAGGATATGATGCTTTGGTGACGGTCACCTACCTGGCACCCAACTCTGTGCTGACTGCCTGCTATATGTTGACTTCTCTTGTAATATCTTGATAGTATTTCAAAGTCTGATTATAAAATTTAAATATTTTAACTCTGGATGGCAATGCAGGCTACCTTTACCAATTAGATGGTGTGACAGATGGTGTATTCACCTGTGCACTGTATTTATGTTCTAACTTTCTGCAAAGGTATTAATAAAATATTATGGAAGTAAAATAATCTGTTCATGCTAATTATGGATCATACAAATATACTTTGTTTTAAAAGTAGTTGTACAGTGGAAAAATAAATCACATGGAAATCAAAAATTCTGATACATCAAGATCAAAGGGTTAACAATGAAGTACCAAAAACTGCAGTTCCATCAATGGCCACTTGAGGCTGGCTCCAAAAGTGAGTCATTCTCTGTAGACCCCCAGGTTAAAATGCCCAACTTTACAGCAGAAATAAACATGTTTACAGCCTGGTAGTAAAATGGTTTTGATCTCTACAGCTAAATTTCCCCGTTCAGAACAACTGCGCGAGGGTGTATTAACTTCTTCAATTTTATTCAGACTTAAATTTAAGCGTAATTAAGGGCGTGGCTAGGTGTCCCGTCCATTGTCAAATCACCGCCATGGTGACAATGTTGGTTAGGTAAGGTAACCACGGAGTATAGACGTAGCCATAGCTGTTGCTATTTCACTGTGTTTTCAGTTAGTAAGTCTTGTTTAGGGTTTGTTTTTACTAAAATACTTTCTAAAGATATTCAGTTATTCCTGAAAGTACATTTTGTTGTTATACTTTTGAGCCTATTTTTCATGAACAGAAATTAGCATGACCATTATCACAATTAGGGGCGGCACAGTGGTATAGTCGTTAGCACTGTCGCCTCACAGCAAGAGGGTTCCTGGTTCCTGGTTTCTCTGGGTACTCCGGCTTCCTCCCACAGTCCAAAGACATGCAGGTTAATTGGTGACTCTAAATTGTCCGGTTACGAAATAGATGGATGGATAATCACAATTAACCGTAGCCTGTAAATGAACCATTCTAGCTAAGCTAGCACCTTGCGTTATGGTTATCTCCACGCTCTTGTCCAAATATAATCACTTTTGGCTGCAAGAATCCAAGATGGCGATGGCTAGAATGCCAAAATTCGATCCCTTAAAACAGAGGCAACAAACCGATGGTTGATGTGACAATGGCTATGTCTGTAAGTCATATGCATCTGAATTGGAATCGACCAAATCCTGAAGTGATTGATTCCCACTTCGAACACTTATAAATAATGATCATGGATTAGACGTCACCATCCGGATACAGATTAAATGTTAACACCAGGTGAGGAAAGTTCTCATTTTGTCGTCCCACTGAGTACTGTGCCACAGTGTAGCCTACTTAAAGCAGTGTGGGTAGTGACTGATATTAGCCTCGGGGCTTGCCGTACAGTAACCCTGATCTGCTTGCTGCTGAGATCTACTGCAAACCAGCACACTCTAATCGACGTGGATGCTATACACAAGTAGGGAGACATCCATCCACTTATTTGTTTACTGTTCTTTATCTTTGGCCTGTGGAGAAAACCTACACAGACGCACAGGAAACATGGAAAATAATCACTTGGATCAACATTCAGTCAGTTTACGCCGAGAGATTTCTTACATTCAACTGCAGCAAATGGAGCACATAAAAGATCCAACCAGCGTGTTACTATACACTACATACAGCCAGGCTTTTACCAGTGTGTTCCTTAAAAGTCGCTGGGCAGCCATTAAGCACTGATGTGTTTTCAACCAGCATTAGCGTTGCTGTAGTGCTCTCGAGGCTCTTCAGGCTCAGGCAAATGCATTCAGCGGGGTGAAAAAAAAAAGAAAAACGTGATTCAGTGTAAATTCAAGGATTTCATTAAACACCTCTTACTTTGAGTCTACGTTACTACTCGGCTGTTTTAAACACACTGCACATGTTTGGTACATGTAGGGCCGTGTCACTTGCTCATCGAAGCAGTCATGAAAGGGTTTAATATGATTTGCAAAATACGTGTGTTTTAAAATGTCTGGAACGGCATGATGTGGACGTGAGTCACTGGTGCTCAAATGTCAGCGCTGTTGCTCATTAGAAATAACTGGATTTATATCAGTATCGTACCCCAGGTGGAATCAGCTCTTGCATGTACTTGTATGTATGACTATTTCATCATGCATGTGCATCCACCACCACTCAGGAGACCAAAACTTGATTGTGAATTATTCCCTTTAGAAATAAGAACTAGCAGTGTGTGGTGCCAAAAGCTCGGGGACAGTCGAGCTCGTGGAGGCATGTGTAAGTGTGTCATGTTATTTGAGGACAGGAAGAAAGCAAAAACATGCGCCGCTACAAGCCTTCTGTGCTCGAACGTCAGCGCTTGGTGCAAAACACCGCGTTTACTGTCCAGATTGTTTGCAACAGAGATGTGATGGAGCTTTTTTGTTGAATCTCGAAGAAAATCTCAACCAACCTTTTAAGCTTTAAATGCCTTGTGGCTTTCGTCTGACTGGGGGATTGTTTCTTTCTTCCTTCTGCCCCACTTTTGAGTGCCAAATCAGCGCATTGCAAAAAAGTTTTTAGGTCATATTTGGACTGTCATAACACATCAGGGAGCCGGTTGTTAATTGATAAAGTGTCTTTTTCTTTAATTGAATAATTATCACAGAAGAGGGTTTTTCGCAAAGTTGAAGTGCTCCAAAAATCAAGCTTTCATTGTATTTCAAGCAGGTTGTTATTGTTATCGGTGTCGAGGCTCTTCGTCGTTGACTTGCCGAACATGAATGCGAGTTGCGTTTTCTTCAGGGTTAAAAGGGAATTAAAGAATAAAGGAGGGGAAGTTAAGTGGAGACTTGACAGTTTTGAAAAGACAAAAAGTGAACTCCTCGAACTGCCTGCACACTCAGACACTTACCCGTTGGCTCTCTTACTCCATCCCCCCACCGTCCACAGGATGACTTGACTCATGTTGCCATAGAAACAGGAGTTACCAAAAGCTCAATAATATCTGGATGGAGGGCAGGGAAGGAGAGAGAGAAAGAGACGAGGCTTCAGTTAGATTTATACTTTGCTGAATGAGGTTGTTCTTTTCAGAAAAGTTCAATTGTTGACATCGCCAATGAATCAAGGATCAAAAGATGTGTTTAGTTTGCATTAAACAGACTCTTGAATCAAGGGGCTAATAATAGTGAGTGTCAGCTGAGTTAGACCTCGACAGCATTGACAAAAAAGACTTTTTTTCAATGCATCAGAGGTTGAAATATTCAACCCTATTGCCACTTGCTCAGTGTCATTCATGTCTCACAAGGTATCTTCTTACGTTGTTCCAGGATGGCAACACATGGTTAAGTTTAGGTAACAAAAACATATGGTTAGGTTCGGAAAAATACATCATGGTTTGCGTCTGCATTCATACGGGAACACAACAGGGAGTTAGGATCAGGGTTGGGGGTATGGGGTTTGTTGGACGCCTCCACCTTCCCTCCAGTTCTTCCTTCAAGGACTTTCCATCTCCTCATATTACATTATCACCGACAGCGTATCAAACTGACACCGCCCACTGCATCGATGAAACGGCCTTAAGTCCCTGGTGTGAGTCCAGCTGCAAACATGCTTGATCCTACACGACCCAACATGCAGCTCATTTGCACTCGTCACGAGACTCTCTTTGTTCTAAATTCTGGAGCTGAATATTGAAGCCAACACAGAAGTGTCAAAAACTGTAGTTCCTCCAATGACCACTTGAGGCTAGCTCGAAGAGCGAGTTAATTCACGTAGACTCCCAAGTTAAAATGTCCAAATTTACCGCCTTTTATTTGTCATGCGTCTTCAGTTTGTCCTAGCTATTTGGGATGAATAGGACAGGATAACTCTAAAAATACTGGACTAAACACTTTCTCTGAAAAGGAAGTAGTAGTTATTATTATTTTTACATTATTATTATTATTATTTTTAAATATGATGTCCTTGTGTGGGAACATTAGGTTTATTTTTTCTAGTCATCAAGTGTGTACTAAAGTATACGACTGTTTTTATTCAATGCCCCTGAGCACTGCTGTGCACAAACAAAACTGCAGACAACGCAGCATATCTAAAAGCCTCGTGCTTTATCATTTTGTAACGCTATGGATTTCCTTGCTCCATACTGCAAGCAAGGAATGTCCTTCTGAACTGTCGGTGCTTGTTACTGTTGCTCTACAAACATTATTAAGCATAAGAAAGATGTTCAACAGTAAAATTTGGTTGTTTTTTTCCCACCTTTATTGGTATTATTATTTTTATTTATTTCTTAAACACAGATGAGTGTAGTGTGATTTTGCTTCCACTAGATGGCACAAAAAAGTGTCCACGACGCATTATTATTCTTAAACAGTCTTTCGAGAGTCAGACTCACTGGTAAGCTGAAAAATCAGTGGAGTGCCCCTTTAAAAAAAGTTTGACTCATTATCGTAAGTGATCAAAAACAAACCTGATTTGCATTTCTGAGAGCATTTCTGTTTAGAAAAGCTCTCTTTATTACCCGTTCCACAGAATTTACAAGTCTACACTGTTTGATTTTTCAAATTATCCGTTTTCTAGCAGCACTTTGACTGTGTTACCAATAAATTCCACCCCTATTATCATCAAGGATGGAGTAATTCTGTCATGGTCGGGCAGTTTAAAAATGATAAAGATTTTGCTGAGCTGCAACCACAGAGGTCATCAGATTTTAATGCACCACATTTTGTGTCCTCCACTCATATTTTGCCCGGAATTACTCTCTTGCAGTGTTCAGCGTGATGTTCCTCGCTTTTCTCCGAATAACTCTCTTCAATATGTGTATGGCATATTCAGCCATCATGTCCTGTTCTCCCACAGTCATAGCAGCACTGTCGTATATGTCAGACACTCAGCACATCCAGCAAGTACATGCACAAGTCAATTGCCCGTGGCACATTTCCATCTTTCTCTTCCCCACTATCACAGACATTATCACATGCCTAGCCACCACGTTAGCAGAAAGACACCCCCACTCCCACTCCCACCCCCACCCCTACATGAATTAATCTGTCAGGAGCGGGATCGCAGCGTTCCTCTCCCTCTGCTTCTTATCGCCGCTCTGAGGCAACTTCTTAAGTGGGAACAGGAGATAAGATGAGTCGCAGGAATGAGATATCACAAACTAAACTGAGATTTAATTTGTGATGGAATTTCTAAGCATGCGGTGTGACGCGGCGCAGGTAACACTTTGGGAGGCATGAGCTCTCCATCTGGGCAAACAATTGCTCTCCGCCTGTGCAAACAATTCCTAATTACTTCTGTCTGATTAACTGGAGATTTTGACCCGAGTCCCAGACACAAATAAGCCACAGGTGTGTGTGGAGCTGCCGCCACATGATGCACGCGCAGAGAGACACACATGCTTTCTGTTTGCATTATGCAACTGGGTGAACACTGTATCAATACACACCTAGCACATTCAGCCCATTGAGCTGATAAGACATCCACACAACAAACAACTTTCTAACAATAGTAAATAACAACCAAAACAGAATAAGGGTGTTTTTTCTAAAGCTCTCCACAGAGACTCCACTTCACCAATGCTCCGCCATGTTCTGACTGTGACGACCACTCACTGATGATCACATTAATGTTTATATTATTTCGTTTTTTAAATATAAAATAATGAGCACAGTACAAAGGCGCGATAGATTCAGGTTCCCTCTTGGCAAAAGTTGGAAAACTTAAGGTGTATAACATCTCAAGGGTTTCACCCATCACCACGCAACTTTGTAGGCATATGACCACACATAATCCGAGGGGACTCCTCCATTATTGACCCCATCAAACAAAATGGGGGCGCTAGAGAGCTAATTTCTTATCCAGGCCTAACCGCCATATCGATTTTTACTAAACTTGGTAGATATGTAGAACAGCACGCCTCAAGGTGACTGGAGAAATTTAACTCTAATTGGCAGCTGGGTGGCGCCATAACAACAGAAAAATGCTTTAAAATAGGAACATGTCAGAGTAATTACGGTAAAGTATTGTTTTCACCGCATATAAGGGAAGGTAATATAAGATGACAGGAAAGACAGAAGCCTTAGTTTTCTGCTGCAAAAAGAATGAACGTTCTGCTCAATGTGGCTATTATTATTACCGATGTAATTAAGGCAAAGTATTATGTTTGCACCACACATAATTAAGTTAACATAAAGTAATGACATGATAATGGGGAAGAGAGAAGCCTTAGCCTTCTGTTGCAAAAAGATTGAATGCTCTTGCTATCTTGGTTCTTACTTTAGATGGATTTAAACAGGATCATGCAAACAATGATCTCCTGCAGCCATTCATAGGAAGTCTGTTTTTAAAGTGGTAAGATGAGCTGCACTGCCAGGACTAGAGGTTTTACCCCAACTACGGACCAGCCGTTAGCATGAGATTAGATCTTAGATAACTTTCCCCTTATGCTTGATTTCTGTTTGTTGTAACAGTAAAAAAACAAATAGATTTTCAATTTATTCAATACATTCAGAGATAACAGCAACCAAAGAATTATATGGTGTTGAGTTTACCTGAGCTTCACCCTGAGAAGTGTTAGATCCAACATGGAGTGTACTATCTGATCACACTCCATTAATCCTCTGTGAATAACTCCAAAGCCAGACAAAAAAAACAGCCATGACTCATAAATTTCCCTGTCTTATTTCCTCCCTCATCCCGACGCGGGGACCCCCAAGTTATTGCCCGCTGTGTAGGGCAGCCCCGGGCAGGGCACCATGCCTATTCTTGTCGAAAAACATCAAAAAGGATTCATCATTAACGAACCTGCTTGAACATTCGTTTCTTTTATTTAGATGTTTGCTCGAATATTCAAAAATCCCTTTCATCCAGAACCGTCTATACCGGCGTGTCATTCTTGCCAAAATGCTTCTGTGCGTGCTCGTCTTTAAAAACTGAGCAGCTCTGATCAAAAGGCGATAAAAATAGCATTGAAATAAAGGAGACAGATTGGATTCTGTACTGTATTATGCATTACAAGAGCGGCAGTGCACCCTTTACCTTCTTGGCATCTTGTATTGTAACCAGCATGCAGGCGCTCCTTCTCATAAACTGGGGGAGACGGACCTATTTGTGTTATTTATCGTAGATACACAGCCACTGTAAGCATCCGTAATTCCCCCCGACATAAAAAATTTAAAAACAAAGACATGCTTAACAAGGATGCTTTGCACTGCTGAGAAAAGGGACTCTGAGTGAAAATGAATTTTGCCTGCATGAGCTTATTTTTGCTCGCAGTAATATTCAAACTATTTATTTGCTCAGGTGTGATCCACAACCTTTTATTCTTGCTTTCAGGGGACGCTCTTGCGAACGCCTGTGGAATTCTCCACAAACTTACTTCCTAGAACTTTTCTTCTACTTTTCCTCAAACTCTCTGTACTCCAACCATGCATGATTCGTCCTCCCATGTCCCTCTCTTTTTTTTTTCCCTCAGTCTCTCAATCTCACAAGTGCTGCCCTGAATGGTTTTCCTTAAATGGAGGTCCCCGCGGCGCTCCAGAATCCAATGGCACCTCGGAAAAGACTAGCGAGGCTGTGATCCAGTTACCTCCCCAAAGACCCAACTTCCTCCTCCAATGAGGGACAGTTGCTAACATCCTGAATCTTAATTTGGCCAGTTCTCTATCTCTCCCCGTGGAGATATCCACAGTGGTGGCGGCGGCGCAATGTGCTTTTTTTGGGATAACAATTAATGACGAGCTGCCCTTGTATCTTCAAGTGGATCCAATTCGCTTTGGGGATTAGATACACTTGTTCCATGCAAACTCTCTTTGATTGAGCCAGTTGATACAACTATTGAGTATCAGGCCGAGGCGAGCCCCATGTGCAGTGCAGTAAATCAGCAAGAAAGAAATGTGCTGCATGTGCTACTTTACAGACTAGAATATTTCAGAGGCCACTTAAATGGGCTTGAATGTTCAGTTTAGACCGTCCAAAAGGGACAAAACGTGCATTTCCCTGCAACAAAACAGCATCAGGAATCTGCATCAGCAATGTGCACCTTTGCACACCGCTGAAGTGGTCGCCCATTTGCATATCCTTTGAATGCATTTCTGCATTTAGCGATGGATGTAGCTCTAGCATGTGAACATTGTCGAACGAGCATCTGAAATGTTCTGTGGAGAAATCCCATTTCAGGGTTCAATGGCTCTTCGGAAGCCGCAAATCCGGGCAGGCGTGAAATACACGCCTTGTAAAGCTTGTCTATTCAATCAATTCCCCCTATTTTCAATTACTGACACAACTGCTCTGCATGCTACTGTTTTTTTTTCTTCTTTTTTTTGTTGCACAAAACATATTAAAGCAGCTTTGCATCGATCAGAGCTGAGGGCAATTTGTGGCCACAGATAAGCTGATGAGATTTACACTGAATAGTCACTCTCATTGACTTTGTGTACATTCCTCTCCCGTCATGCGTTGCTCATGTGTTGCAGTTTGAAAAGATGACCTTGTACGCTGCAGAAATAAATACAAATAAAGCAAACATTTGGCGAACTGCGCTCCGTGAAGCTTCAAGAAAAAGTAAAATCAACCTTGGTGAAGCTACGGTAAAGCTGACTGGTTGAGAAACTGCCAAAATGATGCAGTGCATACAAAATTCATCTATCCAAAATGACAAACATATGACATCAAATTTAAGTAAGAAAATATGATCATGCAGATCGGTCAAACTTCCTAGGAAGAGATCGATTTTAAGTGTTTTTCAAAAAATTCAAAATGGCGGAAAATCTATATAACTGGAAGTTATGGGTTCTTGAGGCAAGTTTGTTCCTCATAAGGAGAGACATCTCTGTGCAAAGTTTCATGTCTCTATGACATACGGGGCATGAGATATGCCCATTCAAAGTCTGCAATTTCAGTCGGTTGCTATAGCGCCCCCCTTTGGCCAGTTGATGTAACATTGCTTCATTCGCATCCTCCCATGACCTTCTACCACTGTGCCAAATTTCACATGGATTGACCAAGTCAGTGAGGAGAAAAACATGGAACAGACACACAGACAGAGTTTTCGTTATTATATAGTAAGATAAGATTGAACATTTGTTATAATTTCCCTTGATAGAAATATATGCTTGGAAAGAGAACCCGACCAACACTATGTCACAAAATCAGTCAAATCTGGAGCATTAATAGACGAACACTTAGTTCCATTCTACTTTGACATGCTTAGACGAGTCAGATTCATCATCTGCATTATTACTGTGCAAACAAGCTGGCAGCTGGCAGGTAGTAATGTCAGTCCGTATGGCGCCTTCTTTGTTTTCAATGCCATGCCGTATCCTGTGTTTAAATCTTCCACTTTGTGTACCACACTGCAGCAACAGACCTGAGCTCGTCTGATCCTGCCTGTTTGGAAGGCCGTCGCAGCAGCAGTGTATGCGTCCATGTGGCTGTGCGCGCGCCAGCCGGACACACAGAGAAAATGACAGTCTGCCATATGGACCACCTGCAGTGGTCTCACACAGCAAGTCAACCTGGTCACTTTATAAATCTGTTCCATCCCGGCTGGTCCAACCGGCCCGCTGGGATCCCTCCCTGTCCTCCTGATTAGCCGGTCCACGCCGCGTGAGGAGCCTCGCGGTGTCCATCAGGCTGATCAACCTCAACATTCGTCTTTGCTCGGATTACAGTGCTGTGCCGGTGGGCTGTGTCCAACCACAGTCTCTCGGTGTGTAAATAAAAGTCAAACTGAAAATTTGCGGGTAAATAGGCTGCTCTGAGATATAAAGCGAACATAATGCCATGCATCTATTTATTGCCTCTACTCAGCAGTTTGTTTGGGCTAATTGGCACGGATGATTAATTATTATATAACCCATGACAGGCCATGGTAAATTGGAATTAAATGACTGGCTGACATTGCATGTCCCAGTTCAGTTGTGTAATAAGCTAAGAAGGATTCATTTGCCTACTGTGGTACACTGCCTGCTGCATTCATCTTCCCACCGCACTCATTCAGTGCTCAGCACCATGACTAGGAAGTGAAGTACACATGTTCGGAGGTAAACACTGAGGTATGTCTCACAGTTAAAGGGACTCGAGGTGTCAGGATGCACACAAAGATGCCAAATATCCAAGTCTGTCAGTGAGCCATCTGTCAGAGAAAACGGCAAACCTCTCAGCAGCTGCTCTGTGCTGAAAAACAGTCCCTCTCTCAGACAATGACTGACTGTCAAATGTTAATGCGGGGACAGGTGACTTTTTTCCCCTTTATCTTAAAAAAACCCCAAAAACATTTTATTTTTATTGTCAGTGACACATTATTTGTCAAAATGTTCTTGAAAATGAAATGTGGCAGCATATGGCAGAAGCTTGGAAATAAATGCTATGGAATTACAGAATGTGCATTTTAATTAAATTAACTTTTCTTGTGAAAAGCAGAACAAAACAAAAAACTAAAGCTTACGATATGCAAACATTTTTAGCAATATAATGTACACGCAAGCTGCTAGCTGCATTAACATGCGCAAACATATTGCCCACTGCCCACCCTTCAGTCTCTCTGCTAACCGCTAGCTGCTAACTGCTAACTGCTCCGCACTGTGCACCAAATGGGTTGGGTGGGAGCTAAGCACTGCACCGCTCTTTTAGCTGTTACCATTGGTAAAGTCATCGGCTGACCTACAAAAGGGCTTTGCTTCATTTGACCTGCAAAAGCTAGCCATACTAAGCAAGTGAGCTAACAATGCTAAAGGGGCTTTGCTGCTCAAAATTGAGCCACATGCTCACAAGGGCAACCTGACAGGAGACTTGTGGGTGTACACAATGTTTCCAAAGCAATGCTGTTGCGTTGAGATGCATTATGGCTAATTTATACTCCCTTTGTGTACGAAAATAGATGCATCCATTTTAAAAGTTGTGAACTCAAACCTTCCTTTTGTCTTTTATGATGGCATAGATGCAGCCAATAGGCACTAGAGGAACAAGTCGAAGGTTTTACACAACATAAAAGGAGGTGACAGCGCAGGAGATCGTAATATTGTATTGTCTCGGTCTGTATATCTAACGTTAAGAGCAGTAATCATCGAATGAGCAGCTAACTAGCTAGCGCCCACCAGACCCAGGTGTTGCATCGTACAGTAAATAGAAGAGTAGCAAAATTAACCGATTGTGTGTACCTGGTCAAAAATATTCTTGGTTAACCGATTGACAATTTATCCTAATTTGTATGTTGCCAAGTGAAAATCAGGATGCATTCAAAGGACTACTCAAGAAATTTAGGGTTTAGCACGCATATTGAGTTCAGGGACTTGCGAGAAAAGTGCAAGAGACTGAGACAGCATGTCCTTAGCAACCCAAAACCCCTATATTTCCCATAGTGCAAGAACATCCAGGCATTAAAGCCACTCATGTCTTTACATCTCCACACCCCAGCTGTAGAACAAGCTATTAAAATAAATCTACATGTTTGAAATTAGTGTAGTGCATCATTTAAAGATAAGGGCTAAATGTGCTGGTATGTGGATGTATGGACTGTTTTCTTCCAAATCCAAATCAAGGTGGAAACCAAACAAAATAAAACCGGTGCAACCATTAAAATCTAGTAGTAAACTGTACGCATCTGTCAAGCGTCTAGATTTACCTCCCATCCCGACCCTCCCACTGTCGATAACAACATGGTTTAGTGCACCTCTCTGCCCAACTCAATTTCTACACTCTCCAAAGTCACTGCAAAGGGCTGGAGGAAGACATATGCACTGTCAGTATGAAATCTAATCAAGTCTGGGGCTCGGTAGCTGTTATGGTTGCTGGTATTCAAAATGGCCGTAATGGTGCTGTTTGCGTGTCAGTGTTGAGACTCCTAATGTATGTGATATGCGCTCTATCTGAGACAAGTTTTTTCCTCACACCGCGGATGGTGAATAAGTTAGGCATGGATCAGCCCTCCACCGCCTCTTCATTTCCCTCTTAATGATGTCAATCTGTCGGGCTCATTCTCCGATTCCTGCCATGATGGCCGTCTATTCCGTTCCTCAAGGATTCTGGAGCAACATGTAATCATCGGCGAATGTATGTCTGAAGTCCACTCCTGCTTGTCTGCTTCCCTCTGTGCCTCTCTCTTTCCCTCCCTCCCTCTCCATCTCTAAATAATTACTTAAATTAATCTATTACCGGCCTGGCCTCGGCACAGCATTAACTGAAATGCCAGTCTCTATGGGAAAGTGATGCATTCCACTGCAGGTTTAATGCTCGAGAGGGAAGTAGGAAAGGATTTTCAAAAGGATTGCTTTGGTCCAAAGCAAAGACATCAGATCCTCTCTGAAATAAGCACTGTGGTGAAGCTACATGATTGTACACTTAGGAGATTATGTGTTTTTATGGTAAATAACAAATTGCGCACTTCTAAACACCGCCTTCAAAAAGTGCACTGAGGAGTGCTTTCGCAAGTGCACTGGCCCAAAATGAAGCGCCGTGATCACTGTCAAAGAGATTGATTGAAATTGGTGGAGCAGCATCAAAGTTTTCTGCTATTAAATCTCAAACCTTTGATCCAATGGATGTAGAGACTGACTGCTGCTGAGTGCTTGCTTTGTTCACGTCCCTATGTGGCTTCTTGATCTCATTTTCGACTAACAGTGATGCACACACAGATTTCTTTATTGCTTTAGTATCAGTCGCAGAAGCATTCGCAGCCTGCGACTACAAAAGGAAAGGCAGTTTTGGACTCTCTTTTACCTTTCAGGGGTCTAACAGAGTGCTTAAATTGCAGTTTGTGTGTATTCACTACACTTGTGAAGGTGTGAAATAAAGTATCCTTCAATGCTCAGTGGCCCTGAAAGTCAAATATGGAATGGCTGAAATTTTGCTCATACCTTCGTAATTTTACTTAAAAACTCTGAAAAGCAGCTTCTATCTTCTCTCTGTCCCTCACGGAGAAATTCAAGATCTGGCCTCCACCACCGTTTCTTGCAGCAGGTTTTGCTTTTACTTCCACTTGCCAACAAGCTGGCTAGCATCTGATATACATGTTTGCGCCTCAGTCAGACCCTGACCCAAATGAGGAGTCTGTTGTGCCCCACAAACCACATTCTCACTTGACCTTGTCACAGATATGCTGTGCAAGGTACCGTGGGTGCGTTGGTTGTTGATGTTCTGGGGCGCCATGTCAACTTCAGCCTGATACATGTCTGTTTCAACATGCACGTCTGTTTTCACAAGACATGTACAATTTGCAGGGTTTGGCGTTACAGTCTTACAGGAAGCGAACACCAGCCTCCCGGGTGAAAGTCGGTAGCTTTTGGACCCATCCACCAACTCTCCTGCATGCCCTTCTCAGACTGCCGCCATCTTAACTTTCGTTGTTGCCCTGTCACATTTCTCCCTGATGCTCCCTGAAAATTTCACTAGCTGTAATAGCAATTGTAGATATGGAAATACTTTTTGCCTCATTAGAATTCCAAGCCAACATATCCATAATTCAAATTTTGACTAAAAGCAATTTTAATGAAATATATCTGCAGTTCATTTCTCACTTGTAAAAATGTTTCTTACAAGTATAGATATCTGTAACTTATTTACAGCTGATCAGCTTTTTACCATTGGCCTCTATTCAAACTTAATTACAGATCTATCTATTACAGATCTATCTATACTTCAATTTTAGATATCAATGAAGGCATTATCACTAGTCAAATTCCATTGTATACATCTTCAATGACTTTTGAACATATCCAAAATGCTAATTGGGGCTACATATCTAAAATGTGTTCATTTAAAAGTTGATCAATGGCTGTGTGGCACTTTGATGATATGAGGCCCGCTTATCCAAAATGTTTATCTTAGTATGCTTGTCACAGTCCTTTTTCAACATGTGCACATTCAATTGCAGATATCTGTAATCGCTATTCTTCTCAGTGAAAAAGGAATAACTTATGTCTGTAATTAACTGATGGATATCTGTTAATCAGTTTTGACAAAATGCCGTTTGCACGTGCGAAGATACATTTGTAACATGCCAAAATTAGATCATAAATTAACATTTCCACCAGTGAAAACTAAATTGCTACTTGTCAGCACGAGTGATTAAATGTTAAAAATAATACTGTTGATTTCCTCAATATCTTTCTGCTAGCAGCTACACAGCTTGTGTCAACTGGTTAGCCGTCCAAGTTACTTTCTGTGATGGACGATACTGCTTCTAACAGCTTTGTTGTTGACATTATAGCCTAAAACACCAATACTAAATATTGCACTGAGGGTTGTGTTTGTTGTCATAGAGCTGCATCTAATATTAACATTGTATCTATGGATTATTTAGCCTACAATATGTTACTATTAAGTTGCCCGTTACAATTATCCTAAGCCCAAGGTAACACGATCATAGTCTATTTTGTCCACCTAAAACCGACCAAATATTTTGTTAGCTAAGTCATGTCTATGAACTGATTTTCAGACTCGATTAGTTCTTATGATTGTTTTAGCTCTTCAATAGCGCCTCCCAAAATAACCTACAGGACCATTAAAAAAAACATGATTTATATAACCTTTGCATTTGGTTAAGTTTAGCTAAGTTTTGCGAAAGTCGTTTCCTGTCGTCTCTCTACTCTACGTTATCTAATTAAGGCAAAAACTGCCTATTAAAAAACACTTTAAAGATATTTAGGTCATTATAAAGTGTCTGGGAAAAAGGACGTATTTAGTTTAATCCCAGCTAAGTAATACAATGGCCTGATTTACCTTCTCTCACAGTCACAGCAGTTTAAAGCATACTAACTAGACACTGAAAATGCTCCAGATGCTTGGGTACATTTAGTTGGGAAGGTGTTCTTTCAGACTGTTTTCATCTCCCCACACAAACCAAAGAAGTAGACATTTCATTTCAGAGTTTGAATAATGTACTTGGTGGAAAAAGCACTGATAGTCTCAACCTAATTATACTTTCAAATAGGACCGAAAGCTAGTAGCTCCTACTCTATTGTATAAGTTGGATGTGTACGAGCTATTGCAGCACTTTCATCCTTTGATTGGGTCAACAAAGCCCGGAGAGTTATATTCCAGTAATTTTACACATAAACACACTTGTCGCCACTCGGCTTGAGGGACTTTGGAGGGAAGAAGAAAGACACATGCACACACACTGGATCTGCAGTCGTCATCCCATTTTTCAGAGACACTTTAAACAATCAATGCCGTCTCTAGAGTAATCCATATTCTCTGTATCCGTGCAAGACATAAAACATCAATTATTGTGTCAAATTTTATCCAGAAGTCAAGAATGACAAGTAGGGCATACAAATGAGGCCTGGATACACACATGCACATGCACAGGGTCATGCACACACACACACACACACACACACACACACACACACACACAAGCTCTCTCACACTCTCCCTCCCCCTCTCATTGCCTCGAACACACAAACACGCCATCCCACGCACACACGCACAAATTCGCATTCACCCCCAAAAGCAATCCTTTTTTGAAAGGGAGAGCAGGGGGGCTGAGAGGGGCGTGGAGCGCGGCTCGCTAGCTAACGTACATAATGAAAAGTGCAAGCTCTGTCATTTTCTGCAGATAAAAGTGTTCTGATGAGAGCCGGAGACAATAGCAGCGCATTAATCTCCTTGACGTGCCGAGCTTTGGCTTTAAAACACTCACTTCCCCCATTCCGAGGACCTCTATCTATCTAGAGCCGTACTCTCCGAAACCACATTAGGAGTTCCCATGCACACACACCTTATTAAATGCACCTGTGCAAACACTTCACACAGGAAACAGTAGTAGTACATATGCAGTGCACACATATTCACACAGAAATACAAGGTTTCCATACACACACTTACCCGAAAAAGGGGGGTATTTGAGGTTCCAATGAAAGTGCTAGCAGATTGCTATTTAATTCTGCATATAGATTGGCATTTCAAAAGAAAATCTGACATCTTAGGCAAACATGGTGACTGATGTGGCTGGACTGAAATGCTTATGGTGCTAACAGAGCTGGCAGCTTTCAAAGGAGTGACCTGGGGGGAATGAAAGGTTGGGTGAAATGCTTCCACGACTAAGCCGTACAGCAACTGTGGGTTGGGACAGTTTAGTCGGGGTAACCGTCATATGAGCAGCATAAACATTAGCAAATAGCAAACTGTGCTAACAGCAATAACGGTGCTAACGACAGCAAAAATGTAGAGCTTACAGTTAATGGGGGCTACCTGGGGGACTACACTGGCTACATTCCGGCTAACTTCGGTTTCAGCCTCCACTTACTTAAATGGGAATGAAAAATATTGTGCAGCTCTTCCAGACTTTCAAAATGTTATCAGAGTGAATGCATCAAATACTGATAGTAAAAGGAGTCTTCTCGCAGGGGTTATGACGTTAAAAAAAATCATCCACTGATTCAAAGATGTCTCTTTCTCAATGTCGATGTTGAGAAAGTCTTTTTTGCCCCAGTGGCATACTAATACTGCACATATTCACCCAATACAATCATAAACAAGAGTAAACACCCTACTATTCATGACTTATAATTAAAAGGGGGATATTTAGCATGCGGTAAGTTGGATGTGAAACTCAAAAGCTAAGTGCTCCCCCTGCTGAAGCTCTCAGGTCACAACTCTTACTATCACTGCTGACAATATGTATCCAGGAAAATATTCTTACCATGAAACACTTTAGTCACTATCATCTCATTTCATCTCCCATACACACAAATATTATATGTACTGCAATGACATTACTATATGAACTATTATATGAATTCACACATACATTCATCAGTAACATTTGTGTGCAAAATTCAGTTGGGAGACCTGAGCACACTCGGAATGCACACACACACACACACACACACACACACACACACACACACAGAGGTTTGTGTTTCTCATGGCTTATGTTCCCGATGTTATGAAACCATCATACACCCATTGCATACACTGCTAAAACAATTTTAAGATGATCCGAAGCCATCGACCGCCGCTGTTTTCGTTTTTGGTTCTGACCTTCACAGCCGGCTGTTGCTACAAGCTCAATAAGATGAGTCTGCAAGTGCCCTTTATATTTCGGTGTATTTCTGTCCAATATGTTGAGCAGGGCAGATTCATCTCAATATAGCAGCATGGCGTGTGTGATCGCGTGTCTCATTTCTTCACACAGTCACATGATCAAATATCAAGGTGTTTTCTCTCTCTATTGCTTTTTAATCTTCGGTTGTCAAGAGACGCACAGCTCTCGGTGGGCAAATAACGTTTTGAAGGACAGGCTGAATTATCTCACGCGCTCTTTAGGCTTCTCTGGTTTCATCCTGCATAATGATGACAGCTCAGAATGGCTGAGCTGTATAGAGAGATGATGTTTGTGCTGATGCTCTCTCATTGTGAGCGATGTGATCTGAGGTTCTGACGAGCACACAGAGTTCACGATCAGATCCCGATATAATATCTCTTCAGCAGGTTTCTCTTTTCTTCTCGGCTTCCTCTGAAGTTCAGCACTGCTTTGCAAAGTCTGGTCATTTTGCTGCTGGATCAGCACAACACTGATTTGCATTCATAGCTTACAGCAGCGGCACAGTCTTCCCGTGCAGCTGAACGCACATTGCCTTGCTCAAGGGTATGTTAGTGGTTGTTGTTCAAAGAGTTACACATTCCCTCCTTTTACAGTACTAAGAAAAATTGCATTATGGATTAAAAGCTGACATTATAGTCGCAGCAGTCTGAAATTAGCGCCCAGCGAAAGCCAAATATCAATAAAAGTTGCCTTCGGTGGATAAATCAATACGGCACACCCACCTCACGGGCAGGTAACCTTTTTCAGAGTCACATTTTCAATCCTCGCTGATACATAGCCGTTATTTTTGCCTGTTAAACTTTACTCCTAATGACTTGCCACTTTGCAGTTTAAAGAAAAGAAATAGCTCGGGACCAGGAAGACTGCCGATTGGCCGCTTTTGAACTCTATCCTCGCTTGATATAATATAATGCCCTGATAAGGAAATGCAGATGTTCCATACGCACTGCTAAATAAGTCATCTCAGCTTCCTGGTAGGGGTCCTTGACCTTCATTCACATGTTTCTTTGACAAGACGAAGCACCACAGACCCCTCGCTGTGTCTCTTTGTGACTGGCGAGGCAGAGGGGAGTTCATAGGAAACTCCTAATGTGGCCTCTGACAAGTACCTCCAACCCTGCTAACGATGACAGAGGAACTTCCCACACAATCAGCCACTGCATCAGTCTCCCGAGGAGAGACAGAGGAGGGGGGAGAGGTAGAGGAAGTGTGTGTGTGTAGGTTGGAGTGGTGAGTAAAGACAGTTGATATTTGTTTGGCAGAGCATTCACACTAAGTAATATGACTTGGCTGAAGTGAGTGGAATGTGAAGTTTGTATTTTTGGGTATGTCGAATAAATAAATACTTACATGAATGATTTCCATTCTTTTTAGTGTCTGCCAGGGTTCCCATAGCTTAAAGATATACTACGCAGGATTCGCCTCAAAAGCCATTTGTAGAAAATAATCCCTGTCAATCAAGACTGGACTTGTGTGGAGGTGTACAACACTCAGGTAAGATTAGGTCTTGATAAAACGGTAGTCATGAAGTTATAAAGCGCCAGAAAAATGCAAATATAGTGAAGCAAAAATGCCAAACCAGAGGGACTCAGGGGTTGGTGTACACTTTGACTTTCGCTGGCAAGCGTGTTTGCCAACAGAAACCAACATTTTAAGACAAATTTTGCAATAACTAAAACTGAAGGAAAATAAAAACATGGACTGATAATCATGTAGGGTTAGGAAAAAATGTGGCCGAAAGCTTTATTGTAACAGAAAACCGCACTTTCTCCTCACGTGGTGGAAACAAAAGTACAACAGAACTTGAGAATACTTGGCGTTTGCCTTGTGCGAATTCTCTTGGGGATTTTGTGCCTTGATTCCGACTGTGCCGAGTCTAAAATAAATTTTGCATGAATAAATACTGAGCCTCAGATGCATTACTGGTTTAGCAATGCCAAAACAAAATCTCGGTTAATCTTGGCCAACTTTTGGTGAATTCGCTCTTGGCAACAGAAAGACACTGGATTCTTGCAACAGGCAGACATTACATTTTGCTGGAATGAAAATCAAGTTGACGATATTTTAAATGTATAGCAATGTTAAGAATTTCATTGTTTGGAGCTGTGAGTGCGAACTTTGAGTCATTCTAAGGTACATCCTCCCCACATTTCTTTCCCTAACCCTAACTATAGTAACTTCACCTGCCTAAACCTAACCTCCATCATGTTACGTTAATTATGCAAGCGTACGCTGACGATGTAACCTTATTCGTGGGACACTAATTCGATATCGCATGAATTGTTCTATGAGGAATGCTGCAAGATGATGTTGGCATGAGATGTTTGATCTTGGTGATGTAACAACACAACAAAAAAAAGTAACAAAATATAAACGTCATCTGTCGTCATTATCCCACATCAAATTGACGTTGAATTTTGGTCGCCTGGCGTCACAGCCTTATTTTAACCAAATATCAACATCTAATGACGTCAGTGGCCTGCTGGGTTCTTCCTATAAGGCCATCAGGAACAGTTTAGTTACACACACAGACATTTCGAGCTTTGCCTCTTTCAGTGCAAGTGTGTGAGTAATCGCCCTAAACTTGTGAATTCAGTGGAATTCTGCTCCTGGCTGGCAGCACATTAAAGGATTTCCAGAGGATAGAAAGCCATGAGTTGAGCCCATTTCTCTTTGTTTTGCTTTAAGCTGCCTACAGACTGAGATTTTAGCAATCTTATAAGTTTAGTGCAGCTACACTGTGCGACATGGAGCTAATAAACTTGGGTATGGCATCGAGTTTGATATGTGCAGACTGTATGATGACAGTTGCGACTGAATCCCAGGCTACGGCATATGATAGCCTCCCATATTGAGTGTGCAAGGATGCTGCACAGGTTATTATTTCTCGTCCTTCTTTACGCAGTCATGGTAAGAGCTGGAGGACACATTATACAGGCAAGGCGTCTGCTGCCACAACTCCACAAGGTCTTCCTTTTTGCTGGAGTCCCACACATTTCTTTTGTTTGGATGTAGCGCCCGTGAGCCATTTCATTCTATTGGTTGGTTAATAGACATAGGTCAAAAGAGCTGTCACACAATGAGATGGTCCCACATCTGACACTATAATCTTTTCCCAGGCTGTCTTTGATTACAAGACCATGACAACTGCCATCCTTGAACCTCTCTCACTGTGTGACACAGAACCACCATTGTGTTTTCTCCGCAAGTCTGACACTTAAGTCTTAATTTCTCCTTAGCTAAGGGACTGACACAGTTGCACGGAATTCCTTGAAAGGTTTGCTTGGTTAAGGAAAAACTTATCGTAGTAATGAGTACAGTGGTAAAAATTTCCAAGGAGATTGCTTGTTTGTTTTGACACAAGCTTGTGATGCCTGTTATCGTCTTGCAAAATCTAGTTTAATAGTGACAAAAATGGCAGAAGAAAAGAAGACAAGAAAATCATACTGGTCAAAATCATACTTCTGGAGGAAAACAGAGTAAAAAGAACAAATGTCACAAACTCACTGCACCAATTAAAAATTACAAATAAATACAATTAAATTAAATTCACAAAAATTCACAATGTGTGTTTGTTTTTTAATTTCTCACCATGAACTCAGTCATGTTGCGGTTAAGATCGAGTTGGTTGCTAAGGTCTTTTGTGCAACAGTCTAGGGATTCCTTAAGTATAACACCAAGACATGGACAAAACCATAAATACAATCTCTCAAGAATGCAGTTTTTTTTTCTGGGCACAAACGTCCACTGTTGACTCAGCAATGAACCAGTTAGATTTTGGTGGTCAAAGGTCAAGCTCACTGTGACCTCCATCTCATTCTCATGAACATGATATCTCAAGAACACCTTGAGGGAATTTTTCAAATTTGGCACAGACATCCACTTATTTAACGACGAGCCGATTAGATTTTGTGTTTTGTGCCAACAACTTTATTTTGAGGAAACCTTAACTAGGAATTTAAGCAAAATCTTTACTTAAGGTGTTTTGTGCAGCCAGCCCGAATTAATTTAAGACTGATTTATGGACAAATTATCTTCTTTCAGTAAAGCATTGCGCATGAGTATAAAAGTCTGTAGAAATATGCTTATTAGAATGAGTTAGGTTCATTTTTTTCAATAGGTAAGTGCAAGTATAAGTAAAAAGAAAGTAATAGGTTCAGTGGTAGGTTTAAAGATTTGTAACATCAGATATATGGACTTTCACACAAGGCAGCTTGACTCAAAGTAAATTAAATGAAATATTTGTGGCAATTAAAGCCTCACAAATTCAAATTTAGGTCTGTTTAATGACTTTTAAGGCCTTGTATTTATTCAATTGACTTTAAGACACACACTGGTTTCAGGTCTTTGTTTCCGGCATGTGCATATTTCAAAGCTATGCCATAAAATTATAAATTGATAGACACTATATATTTATAATAGATTTCTGAGGGTTATTTGAAACAATTTTGGGAATTTATTACCACTTTTAATTACTGAGAGTTAGTTTTTCCTGCTCAAAGCTCCTATTTCATGTTTAAGTTGCAGGAATCATCCAGCAACATTACTCCCACTGAACAAAGCAATATATCTTATCCTAAATAATATTTGAGCACTACAATATTAGCCCTTTTCTCATTAAAAATAAACAGCCAACGTGTAAAAAGTACACATTTTTATTACATTTTATTGAGACTAATCCTGTGGGAGCCAGAATCACTGTTACAACTTGCATCACATGACAGTGAATAATATGCCTGCGAGCCTCTGACGACTGTTGGCAGCAAAACCAGAAAGTTTGTTTTCACTCGTCTTCAGCTGTCAGCTCACATTTATAAATCAATCTGAGAAGCCAGTCGGTATGCAGCCTATTGCTGTTTCATAACAGCCTCGTCTTGCTTAGTCAGACTCCTTCTTTTCCCCCTCTCAGCCTCTCCTCTCCGTTTCACTCCTCCTCATATTCTCTGTCTTTCCTTTCCACTTCCCCCCCTTCTGATTCCTCTCATTCCGTCACTCTCCTCTCATCCCGTGTAACAAGAATCTCTCGTGTTTTGATCCGACCAGGAGCGATGATGTCAGCGAGCTATATGTGATATGTGCACGTGGTGTAAATACATCTTGACTCGAGTGCTGCTGGCAGAGCCGGTGCAGCTAGTTTGCGTTATCTGTGATGTCGTAAGTGATGTTAATAAGAAACCGAAAAAAAACCATACAGTTGAAAATAATTAATCATTCATCAGCTTCACTATGAGGCAGGATCTGTGTGACTAACACACACACACACACCGACACACACACACAAGCTCCGACAGCAGCAGTGATATTTAGATACAGCAGGGTGCAGTCGTTCTGTTCTCGGAGCCTTGGAAGATTGCGATTGGTGGTGCAGCAGACTTCAAGGCAGTGGATGTGTCCCTGGGGATAGAGTCATGCGACAGTGTATGTGTGTGTGTGTGTGTGAGAGAGAGAGAGAAAGCAGGGGCATGTGAGGGAATGTGTGTATTTAT